>OX456526.1:105425825-105512593 GCA_949748255.1 Eustalomyia histrio
ATATATCAGTTTGGCATTCCGTTTGCAAGATGTAGAAATATAGGTCTAAGACCCCATAAAGTATACATATTCGTGATCCTTATTCGATTTCAAGTCGATTTAGCGATGTCCGTCTGACTGTCTGTCTGTATGTCTGTCTGTCTGTCTGTCTGTCTGTCTGTCTGTCTGTCTGTCTGTCTGTCTGTCTGTCTGTCTGTCTGTCTGTCTGTCTGTCTGTCTGTCTGTCTGTCTGTCTGTCTGTCTGTCTGTCTGTCTGTCTGTCTGTCTGTCTGTCTGTCTGTCTGTCTGTCTGTCTGTCTGTCTGTCTGTCTGTCTGTCTGTCTGTCTGTCTGTCTGTCTGTCTGTCTGTCTGTCTGTCTGTCTGTCTGTCTGTCTGTCTGTCTGTCTGTCTGTCTGTCTGTCTGTCTGTCTGTCTGTATGTATGTATGTATGTATGTATGTATGTATGTATGTATGTATGTCTGTCTGTCTGTCTGTCTGTCTGTCTGTCTGTCTGTCTGTCTGTCTGTCTGTCTGTATGTCTGTCTGTCTGTCTGTCTGTCTGTCTGTCTGTCTGTCTGTCTGTCTGTCTGTCTGTCTGTCTGTCTGTCTGTCTGTCTGTCTGTCTGTCTGTCTGTCTGTCTGTCTGTCTGTCTGTCTGTCTGTCTGTCTGTCTGTCTGTCTGTCTGTCTGTCTGTCTGTCTGTCTGTCTGTCTGTCTGTCTGTCTGTCTGTCTGTCTGTCTGTCTGTCTGTCTGTCTGTCTGTCTGTCTGTCTGTCTGTCTGTATGTCTGTCTGTCTGTCTGTCTGTCTGTCTGTCTGTCTGTCTGTCTGTCTGTCTGTCTGTCTGTCTGTCTGTCTGTCTGTCTGTCTGTCTGTCTGTCTGTCTGTCTGTCTGTCTGTCTGTCTGTCTGTCTGTCTGTCTGTCTGTCTGTCTGTCTGTCTGTCTGTCTGTCTGTCTGTCTGTCTGTCTGTCTGTCTGTCTGTCTGTCTGTCTGTCTGTCTGTCTGTCTGTCTGTCTGTCTGTCTGTCTGTCTGTCTGTCTGTCTGTCTGTCTGTCTGTCTGTCTGTCTGTCTGTCTGTCTGTCTGTCTGTCTGTCTGTCTGTCTGTCTGTCTGTCTGTCTGTCTGTCTGTCTGTCTGTCTGTCTGTCTGTCTGTATGTATGTATGTATGTATGTATGTATGTATGTATGTATGTATGTATGTATGTATGTATGTATGTATGTATGTATGTATGTATGTATGTATGTATGTATGTATGTATGCATGTATGCATGTATGTATGTATGTATGTATGTATGTATGTATGCATGTATGCATGTATGTATGTATGTATGTATGTATGCATGTATGCATGTATGTATGTATGTATGTATGTATGTATGTATGTATGTATGTATGTATGTATGTATGTATGTATGTATGTATGTATGTATGTATGTATGTATGTATGTATGTATGTATGTATGTATGTATGTATGTATGTATGTATGTATGTATGTATGTATGTATGTATGTATGTATGTATGTATGTATGTATGTATGTATGTATGTATGTATGTATGTATGTATGTATGTATGTATGTATGTATGTATGTATGTATGTATGTATGTATGTATGTATGTATGTATGTATGTATGTATGTATGTATGTATGTATGTATGTATGTATGTATGTATGTATGTATGTATGTATGTATGTATGTATGTATGTATGTATGTATGTATGTATGTATGTATGTATGTATGTATGTATGTATGTATGTACGTATGTATGTATGTATGTATGTATGTATGTATGTATGTATGTATGTATGTATGTATGTATGTATGTATGTATGTATGTATGTATGTATGTATGTATGTATGTATGTATGTATGTATGTATGTATGTATGTATGTATGTATGTATGTATGTATGTATGTATGCATGTATGTATGTATGCATGTATGCATGTATGTATGTATGTATGTATGCATGTATGCATGTATGCATGTATGCATGTATGCATGTATGCATGTATGTATGTATGTATGTATGTATGTATGTATGTATGTATGTATGTATGTATGTATGTATGTATGTATGTATGTATGTATGTATGTATGTATGTATGTATGTATGTATGTATGTATGTATGTATGTATGTATGCATGTATGCATGTATGCATGTATGCATGTATGTATGTATGTATGTATGTATGTATGTATGTATGTATGTATGTATGTATGTATGTATGTATGTATGTATGTATGTATGTATGTATGTATGTATGTATGTATGTATGTATGTATGTATGTATGTATGTATGTATGTATGTATGTATGTATGTATGTATGTATGTATGTATGTATGTATGTATGTATGTATGTATGTATGTATGTATGTATGTATGTATGTATGTATGTATGTATGTATGTATGTATGTATGTATGTATGTATGTATGTATGTATGTATGTATGTATGTATGTATGTATGTATGTATGTATGTATGTATGTATGTATGTATGTATGTATGTATGTATGTATGTATGTATGTATGTATGTATGTATGTATGTATGTATGTATGTATGTATGTATGTATGTATGTATGTATGTATGTATGTATGTATGTATGTATGTATGTATGTATGTATGTATGTATGTATGTATGTATGTATGTATGTATGTATGTATGTATGTATGTATGTATGTATGTATGTATGTATGTATGTATGTATGTATGTATGTATGTATGTATGTATGTATGTATGTATGTATGTATGTATGTATGTATGTATGTATGTATGTATGTATGTATGTATGTATGTATGTATGTATGTATGTATGTATGTATGTATGTATGTATGTATGTATGTATGTATGTATGTATGTATGTATGTATGTATGTATGTATGTATGTATGTATGTATGTATGTATGTATGTATGTATGTATGTATGTATGTATGTATGTATGTATGTATGTATGTATGTATGTATGTATGTATGTATGTATGTATGTATGTATGTATGTATGTATGTATGTATGTATGTATGTATGTATGTATGTATGTATGTATGTATGTATGTATGTATGTATGTATGTATGTATGTATGTATGTATGTATGTATGTATGTATGTATGTATGTATGTATGTATGTATGTATGTATGTATGTATGTATGTATGTATGTATGTATGTATGTATGTATGTATGTATGTATGTATGTATGTATGTATGTATGTATGTATGTATGTATGTATGTATGTATGTATGTATGTATGTATGTATGTATGTATGTATGTATGTATGTATGTATGTATGTATGTATGTATGTATGTATGTATGTATGTATGTATGTATGTATGTATGTATGTATGTATGTATGTATGTATGTATGTATGTATGTATGTATGTATGTATGTATGTATGTATGTATGTATGTATGTATGTATGTATGTATGTATGTATGTATGTATGTATGTATGTATGTATGTATGTATGTATGTATGTATGTATGTATGTATGTATGTATGTATGTATGTATGTATGTATGTATGTATGTATGTATGTATGTATGTATGTATGTATGTATGTATGTATGTATGTATGTATGTATGTATGTATGTATGTATGTATGTATGTATGTATGTATGTATGTATGTATGTATGTATGTATGTATGTATGTATGTATGTATGTATGTATGTATGTATGTATGTATGTATGTATGTATGTATGTATGTATGTATGTATGTATGTATGTATGTATGTATGTATGTATGTATGTATGTATGTATGTATGTATGTATGTATGTATGTATGTATGTATGTATGTATGTATGTATGTATGTATGTATGTATGTATGTATGTATGTATGTATGTATGTATGTATGTATGTATGTATGTATGTATGTATGTATGTATGTATGTATGTATGTATGTATGTATGTATGTATGTATGTATGTATGTATGTATGTATGTATGTATGTATGTATGTATGTATGTATGTATGTATGTATGTATGTATGTATGTATGTATGTATGTATGTATGTATGTATGTATGTATGTATGTATGTATGTATGTATGTATGTATGTATGTATGTATGTATGTATGTATGTATGTATGTATGTATGTATGTATGTATGTATGTATGTATGTATGTATGTATGTATGTATGTATGTATGTATGTATGTATGTATGTATGTATGTATGTATGTATGTATGTATGTATGTATGTATGTATGTATGTATGTATGTATGTATGTATGTATGTATGTATGTATGTATGTATGTATGTATGTATGTATGTATGTATGTATGTATGTATGTATGTATGTATGTATGTATGTATGTATGTATGTATGTATGTATGTATGTATGTATGTATGTATGTATGTATGTATGTATGTATGTATGTATGTATGTATGTATGTATGTATGTATGTATGTATGTATGTATGTATGTATGTATGTATGTATGTATGTATGTATGTATGTATGTATGTATGTATGTATGTATGTATGTATGTATGTATGTATGTATGTATGTATGTATGTATGTATGTATGTATGTATGTATGTATGTATGTATGTATGTATGTATGTATGTATGTATGTATGTATGTATGTATGTATGTATGTATGTATGTATGTATGTATGTATGTATGTATGTATGTATGTATGTATGTATGTATGTATGTATGTATGTATGTATGTATGTATGTATGTATGTATGTATGTATGTATGTATGTATGTATGTATGTATGTATGTATGTATGTATGTATGTATGTATGTATGTATGTATGTATGTATGTATGTATGTATGTATGTATGTATGTATGTATGTATGTATGTATGTATGTATGTATGTATGTATGTATGTATGTATGTATGTATGTATGTATGTATGTATGTATGTATGTATGTATGTATGTATGTATGTATGTATGTATGTATGTATGTATGTATGTATGTATGTATGTATGTATGTATGTATGTATGTATGTATGTATGTATGTATGTATGTATGTATGTATGTATGTATGTATGTATGTATGTATGTATGTATGTATGTATGTATGTATGTATGTATGTATGTATGTATGTATGTATGTATGTATGTATGTATGTATGTATGTATGTATGTATGTATGTATGTATGTATGTATGTATGTATGTATGTATGTATGTATGTATGTATGTATGTATGTATGTATGTATGTATGTATGTATGTATGTATGTATGTATGTATGTATGTATGTATGTATGTATGTATGTATGTATGTATGTATGTATGTATGT
Organism: Eustalomyia histrio; assembly: GCA_949748255.1. Taxonomy (NCBI): domain Eukaryota; kingdom Metazoa; phylum Arthropoda; class Insecta; order Diptera; family Anthomyiidae; genus Eustalomyia; species Eustalomyia histrio. Next base: position 105,431,103 of record OX456526.1, read on the forward strand.
ATGTATGTATGTATGTATGTATGTATGTATGTATGTATGTATGTATGTATGTATGTATGTATGTATGTATGTATGTATGTATGTATGTATGTATGTATGTATGTATGTATGTATGTATGTATGTATGTATGTATGTATGTATGTATGTATGTATGTATGTATGTATGTATGTATGTATGTATGTATGTATGTATGTATGTATGTATGTATGTATGTATGTATGTATGTATGTATGTATGTATGTATGTATGTATGTATGTATGTATGTATGTATGTATGTATGTATGTATGTATGTATGTATGTATGTATGTATGTATGTATGTATGTATGTATGTATGTATGTATGTATGTATGTATGTATGTATGTATGTATGTATGTATGTATGTATGTATGTATGTATGTATGTATGTATGTATGTATGTATGTATGTATGTATGTATGTATGTATGTATGTATGTATGTATGTATGTATGTATGTATGTATGTATGTATGTATGTATGTATGTATGTATGTATGTATGTATGTATGTATGTATGTATGTATGTATGTATGTATGTATGTATGTATGTATGTATGTATGTATGTATGTATGTATGTATGTATGTATGTATGTATGTATGTATGTATGTATGTATGTATGTATGTATGTATGTATGTATGTATGTATGTATGTATGTATGTATGTATGTATGTATGTATGTATGTATGTATGTATGTATGTATGTATGTATGTATGTATGTATGTATGTATGTATGTATGTATGTATGTATGTATGTATGTATGTATGTATGTATGTATGTATGTATGTATGTATGTATGTATGTATGTATGTATGTATGTATGTATGTATGTATGTATGTATGTATGTATGTATGTATGTATGTATGTATGTATGTATGTATGTATGTATGTATGTATGTATGTATGTATGTATGTATGTATGTATGTATGTATGTATGTATGTATGTATGTATGTATGTATGTATGTATGTATGTATGTATGTATGTATGTATGTATGTATGTATGTATGTATGTATGTATGTATGTATGTATGTATGTATGTATGTATGTATGTATGTATGTATGTATGTATGTATGTATGTATGTATGTATGTATGTATGTATGTATGTATGTATGTATGTATGTATGTATGTATGTATGTATGTATGTATGTATGTATGTATGTATGTATGTATGTATGTATGTATGTATGTATGTATGTATGTATGTATGTATGTATGTATGTATGTATGTATGTATGTATGTATGTATGTATGTATGTATGTATGTATGTATGTATGTATGTATGTATGTATGTATGTATGTATGTATGTATGTATGTATGTATGTATGTATGTATGTATGTATGTATGTATGTATGTATGTATGTATGTATGTATGTATGTATGTATGTATGTATGTATGTATGTATGTATGTATGTATGTATGTATGTATGTATGTATGTATGTATGTATGTATGTATGTATGTATGTATGTATGTATGTATGTATGTATGTATGTATGTATGTATGTATGTATGTATGTATGTATGTATGTATGTATGTATGTATGTATGTATGTATGTATGTATGTATGTATGTATGTATGTATGTATGTATGTATGTATGTATGTATGTATGTATGTATGTATGTATGTATGTATGTATGTATGTATGTATGTATGTATGTATGTATGTATGTATGTATGTATGTATGTATGTATGTATGTATGTATGTATGTATGTATGTATGTATGTATGTATGTATGTATGTCTGTATGTCTGTATGTCTGTATGTCTGTATGTCTGTATGTCTGTATGTCTGTATGTCTGTATGTCTGTATGTCTGTATGTCTGTATGTCTGTATGTCTGTATGTCTGTATGTCTGTATGTCTGTATGTCTGTATGTCTGTATGTCTGTATGTCTGTATGTCTGTATGTCTGTATGTCTGTATGTCTGTATGTCTGTATGTCTGTATGTCTGTATGTCTGTATGTCTGTATGTCTGTATGTCTGTATGTCTGTATGTCTGTATGTCTGTATGTCTGTATGTCTGTATGTCTGTATGTCTGTATGTCTGTATGTCTGTATGTCTGTATGTCTGTATGTCTGTATGTCTGTATGTCTGTATGTCTGTATGTCTGTATGTCTGTATGTCTGTATGTCTGTATGTCTGTATGTCTGTATGTCTGTATGTCTGTATGTCTGTATGTCTGTATGTCTGTATGTCTGTATGTCTGTATGTCTGTATGTCTGTATGTCTGTATGTCTGTATGTCTGTATGTCTGTATGTCTGTATGTCTGTATGTCTGTATGTCTGTATGTCTGTATGTCTGTATGTCTGTATGTCTGTATGTCTGTATGTCTGTATGTCTGTATGTCTGTATGTCTGTATGTCTGTATGTCTGTATGTCTGTATGTCTGTATGTCTGTCTGTCTGTCTGTCTGTCTGTCTGTCTGTCTGTCTGTCTGTCTGTCTGTCTGTCTGTCTGTCTGTCTGTCTGTCTGTCTGTCTGTCTGTCTGTCTGTCTGTCTGTCTGTCTGTCTGTCTGTCTGTCTGTCTGTCTGTCTGTCTGTCTGTCTGTCTGTCTGTCTGTCTGTCTGTCTGTCTGTCTGTCTGTCTGTCTGTCTGTCTGTCTGTCTGTCTGTCTGTCTGTCTGTCTGTCTGTCTGTCTGTCTGTCTGTCTGTCTGTCTGTCTGTCTGGCTGTCTGTCTGTCTGGCTGTCTGGCTGTCTGGCTGTCTGGCTGTCTGGCTGTCTGGCTGTCTGGCTGTCTGGCTGTCTGGCTGTCTGGCTGTCTGGCTGTCTGGCTGTCTGGCTGTCTGGCTGTCTGGCTGTCTGGCTGTCTGGCTGTCTGGCTGTCTGGCTGTCTGGCTGTCTGGCTGTCTGGCTGTCTGGCTGTCTGGCTGTCTGGCTGTCTGGCTGTCTGGCTGTCTGGCTGTCTGGCTGTCTGGCTGTCTGGCTGTCTGGCTGTCTGGCTGTCTGGCTGTCTGGCTGTCTGGCTGTCTGGCTGTCTGGCTGTCTGGCTGTCTGGCTGTCTGGCTGTCTGGCTGTCTGGCTGTCTGGCTGTCTGGCTGTCTGGCTGTCTGGCTGTCTGGCTGTCTGGCTGTCTGGCTGTCTGGCTGTCTGGCTGTCTGGCTGTCTGGCTGTCTGGCTGTCTGGCTGTCTGGCTGTCTGGCTGTCTGGCTGTCTGGCTGTCTGGCTGTCTGGCTGTCTGGCTGTCTGGCTGTCTGGCTGTCTGGCTGTCTGGCTGTCTGGCTGTCTGGCTGTCTGGCTGTCTGGCTGTCTGGCTGTCTGGCTGTCTGGCTGTCTGGCTGTCTGGCTGTCTGGCTGTCTGGCTGTCTGGCTGTCTGGCTGTCTGGCTGTCTGGCTGTCTGGCTGTCTGGCTGTCTGGCTGTCTGGCTGTCTGGCTGTCTGGCTGTCTGGCTGTCTGGCTGTCTGGCTGTCTGGCTGTCTGGCTGTCTGGCTGTCTGGCTGTCTGGCTGTCTGGCTGTCTGGCTGTCTGGCTGTCTGGCTGTCTGGCTGTCTGGCTGTCTGGCTGTCTGGCTGTCTGGCTGTCTGGCTGTCTGGCTGTCTGGCTGTCTGGCTGTCTGGCTGTCTGGCTGTCTGGCTGTCTGGCTGTCTGGCTGTCTGGCTGTCTGGCTGTCTGGCTGTCTGGCTGTCTGGCTGTCTGGCTGTCTGGCTGTCTGGCTGTCTGGCTGTCTGGCTGTCTGGCTGTCTGGCTGTCTGGCTGTCTGGCTGTCTGGCTGTCTGGCTGTCTGGCTGTCTGGCTGTCTGGCTGTCTGGCTGTCTGACTGTCTGGCTGTCTGGCTGTCTGGCTGTCTGGCTGTCTGGCTGTCTGGCTGTCTGGCTGTCTGGCTGTCTGGCTGTCTGGCTGTCTGGCTGTCTGGCTGTCTGGCTGTCTGGCTGTCTGGCTATCTGGCTGTCTGGCTGTCTGGCTGTCTGGCTGTCTGGTTGTCTGGTTGTCTGGCTGTCTGTCTGTCTGTTGAAATGGTAATCATGGCGCGAAGACGCACGCTGGGGTCTTAATTTTTACCCAGCTTATTGGACATCCTTCCGAGCATTTTGCTATTGAAAATGAGCAAAATCGGTCCAGCGGTAAAAAAGTTATGAGTGAAAATGTGAAGGTACCTCTAATCTTTCCATACAAATTGGTGTATTTTAGTACAATATCATAGTAGCGACTGGTACATAATATATTTTCTCATATTTTTTCACTAGTCTTAGAGGTGTATAATAAAGATTTGGCACAGCCGAATTTAAGCCTTTTTTTACTTGATTTTTCATTCCAATTGATTTTTCATTCTAATTGATTTTCTTTGCAAGACAAAATTCAGGGAAATATTTTCTCTCAGATCCGAACCTTTGCAATCTGCAAATTTTTCAAATAGTTCGCAAAGAAATTTCAAAACCGTTTGTCAATTTCTATTTAGTTTAAAATTTATTTAGCTACCTTGCACAGGTCCTTAATAAAATTATTTAAATTTTATATTTTTTCTTAAACAATAAAATTTGTGATTTCATTTGTATTACTTTTTTCTGTACGACACGTGCTATACGACGCGTGCTCATTCTATGGCTGAGCTTTGGTTTTAGGTTCGTTTTTCCGCATTTTATATAAATATTCTTGGATTTTCTCTTTTAAATGTAAACAAAATATTTGTCATCTACATATTTGAAACTTTTGGTATTTGTAATAAATTACAAACAACAAAAGATAACTGGGCATACAATATAATTGATATATTTCGCGTTCTGGCGTCCTCAAATGTTCAAATTGTATTTGTATAAAATAAGGAAAAGAATCGCCATAATAAAAATTTAAAATTACCCATATAATTCCCCGAAAACGAGAATTGAAATTAAAAATCGAAACAAAATAACACAAAAAAATCAAAAAATCGCAATTGAAAGATCAATTAAAAAAACGCAATTAAAAAAAATATTTAAGTTCAACAAATATTTATTTAATTTTGTGTTTTTGAATTTTTATTGATGTTTTATAAATTTCATTTGGAGTTATTCCAAAATTTTTTGAAACAATGTAATCATTTTTAAAATGGTCTTTGGATTTGACTAAAAATTTGTACGTGGATATTCCACATTTCCATCATATCAGTTTTTTGTTACTCAAAAGTCGATGTAGTCCACGGTGTATTACGACTCAAAGTTGGTAATTTTTTTAAATCGAAGTCTTTTAAATTTTCGCGAATGAATAACGTTTTGCGTTTTTGCAATACTTCTGTAAAACCGATTTTATCGAAAGTAGAAGATCTAAGCTTCAATATGAGGTACAATTTTTAAAAATAATTCCTTAAAAAGTTAGATTAGTTTAAGCATGAGGTATTTTTCATAAATTTTCAGTGATATCCACAAAATGACTCATTGGTTTTTTACTAGCATTTCATATTTTTTAATTTCAGTTGATTTTTTTTGAATTTCAAATGTTTTCTTAATTGAAATAATATTTTAAATAAATGTTCTAATTAAAATTAATTATTATTAGTCTGTAAATCTTAATAAACTGAAGGCATATCAATTAAGTAGTTGATATGTTGAATTCGACGCGTAGAAATGCTGAGAAGGAGTTTATTATTATTTATATGGAGACTACTGAAATCGTAAAGTTGTATTGTATAGAGCCAGAGTTACCAAGGCGGGTAGGAACACTAAAATGTCGTTTAAATTTACAAATAGATGATCCAAGGGAATATTACACATCCATATTAATATAAAATAATCTCAAGTATGACAAATAATAATGTGGTAAAGAATTTATACAATAGTGTACAAAGCCGAGTCGTTCACGTTTCGTCAAAAGAATTTTTTAACCTTATATATTTTTATCAAAATGATCTAAAAGCGGAGAAAAGCTTTATAACGAAAAAAAAATCAAGACGTAATTAGGAAATTCAAAGGGCGAAGTAATGTCTGTATGTCGTTAAGAGGCAGATAAAGACAAAATTGTTGCAAGTTTCAAATACATTTTAGTTAAAAAACATTTTAAGCCTAAAAAACGATTTAATGATTTTTTAACTTGAAGATGGCAACACTGTATTTTTTTATTTGTCATATTAATCGTAATGATGCAAATCAATGATTACTAAACCATACGGTACTCGTTTCTATGTATTTTTTTTGTCGTTTTTCAGAAAAAAATTGTTTTTATAAAACAAAAAATTTATGAAAACTTGTTTATTAACTATAAAAAGAAAAAGAGTCAAAACAAAATGCCCAATAAAAGTGAAACATAGATAATGATTTTATTGTAGATAAAAAAGTATTCAAATAACCGGTTTTATTTTCTTTGTTTCGATTAAACAACACACCACTATAAAACACAATGAATAATATACAAAAATATTATTATTATGCCCTTCACCACAGGTGGAAGGGTATATATAAGTTTGTCATTCCGTTTGGAATTTCTACAATATTGATCTTAGACCCTATAAAGTATATATATTCTGGGTCCTTATGAAGAGCAAAGTTGATTTAACGATGTCCGTCTGTCCGTCTGTGTGTTGAAATGGGGCTTCCGAAGAACCCAGACATGATGAGGACTTGATTGTTTTTTATTTCTGTTACATGTGATCCATTTCTGTTTGCTATTAAAAATCAGACAGATCGGTTAATAAATGGCTGAGATATTAGCAAAAAACCAGGACTACCTCTAATTTTTCCAGTCAAATCCCTTTGTTTAATATGTATGTAGAATTTTACGCATAACAACATATCCATGTGTTAGAATTCTTTTCTTTCATCTCCACCTTTTATACACAAACAACACACATACAAAGATTTGTCATTTAAATAAAAACTAAACAAATCTCTAATGAACGAAGACTTTTATATATGTACCTCTATTGACGATGATTTTGTGTGAGCTTCAATAGCTCAGTTGTCTAGACGCTATGTCACAAATTCTTTATTTCTCTAAGGCTGCGGGTTCGAGGTTCGAATCCCGGTCAGGTCAATTCACTTTTTTTTGTACATTTTTTTTATTATTTTCTTAAGATTTTTTTTGGTTTTTTTTAACATTTAATAATTAATTTATATAAAATTTTATATTAATAATTAAATAATCCATAAATAGGCTAAAAACATCAACATTTTTATAAAAATCCTCTAATACAAACAAAATATAAACGTTTTTATACCCTTCACCACAGGTGGAAGGGTCGCTGGTTCGAATCCCGGCCAATTCACTTTTTTTCGTACATTTTTTTTATTTTCTTAAGATTTTTTTTTTTAGTTTATTTTTTGTTTTTTTTTTTTAACATTTAATAATTAATTTAAATAAAATTTTATATTTATAATTAAATAATCCATAAATAGGCTAAAAACATCAAAATTTTTATAAAAACCCTCTGATACAAACAAAATACAAACGGTTTTATTTCTATTTTTTGCTCCGATTTAAAAGAATTTATAAAAAGATTTTTAAACCATTTTATTTCTCACATATTAAGAAAATTGTATACATAATTTACCTTTGAGTGCAACTATTTCAGGTCATAACTTATAATAATTTATAAAAAAAAAATTATAAACTATTTTCCTTCAAAAAAATTAAGCTAAAGAAATTACAAATATTTTTAATAAAAAAGCGAAATAAAATCCCAAATGCAAATTTGCCAGCTAAATCAAACGTTTTTGTAGAAATAAAACACATGCAGTTCTAGTGATTTCTTTTAACGATTTGTTGAAATTCTTTTCTTTCACCTCTTCACCTTTTATACACAAACAACAAACACTATTCTAGAGCTATAATATGACCTATGGATACGTCTTATATAGCAAAAGAAAAACTCGGAAATATCGGAAAAACTCGGAAATAAATATTTTTAAATACATATTTTCTGGAAACATAAATCTTCCCGAGTCCAAGTTTTATCGCCAAACTAAATGGTTAATTTCCTCTTAAAGGCGTCCGTATATAAATCTGTCCATTCCATATATGTCCATATATTAACTTCAGTTTTATCCCAACCATGGTGAAGGGTATATAAAATTGAAATTGAAAACGGGTCGCTCCTCATTTTGTAAATTTTCGTCTGACGATTGTTTGCAATTGGGTTATAGTTTCTATTATAAACAAAATACAATTAAAAATATCACATTTTCATATAAAATTGGTTCTTACCAATTCTTTTCATTAAATATAGAGGGTCCATTATTTATTAAACAAAAACAAATAACTTCTTTTGTTTAAATGCAAATTTTTTGCAAAAATGTTTAAAATGAAAATAAACAAAGCAAGAATGTCATCTTAAAATAGGTTTATAATAGGGGCGAACCAATTTTAAAATTCGTTTATTTAAACAAGGTTTAAAAAAGGTATTTTAAGCTAAAATTCGTTTATGAATACAATTTTAGCAAATTTTGCTAAAAATTGATTTGAAATACTGTTTAAAATTTTTATGAATACCGCTGTTAAAGTTTATGTTTAATATTAGGTTTGTTTTTTTTCGAATTTTATATCTATATCTATAACTACTTGTTAAAAAAACGACTATCCCTACTAACCTGATTTTTTTTTTGTAAGCAAATACAATTTGAACATTTTGGTCCGCCTTTTTACGAAAGCAGTTTTCGTATATGGACTTCGCTGGAACGCGAAAACAAATTTTTTGGTGGAAAAAATAATTTTGAAGTGAAAAAATTTTTGAAGGTGAAAAAAATTTTTTGTGGTTAAAAAAGTTTAAGTGGAGAAAAAATGTTTTAAGGTAAAAAATATTTGATATGAATACAAAATATTATTCAATTCTAAGTGACTGGTGAAAAAATATGAGAAAATATATTATGTACCAGTCTGGCCATTCCATGTCAAACCGCACAGAAAACTGTCATTTTCGGATTTGTCATCTCCGATTTTAATGAAATTCCCCACAAATATTGTAAATGGGTAGTGTTTATCAAATCATTAACCTATCGATCCCAAACGCTTTCGGTTTTCGAAATATGACGCCATGAAAATTGCCAAAAACGTCAAAATATCGAAAAAGTGTCCATACAAAGTCGCCTATAACTTCTAAACTATACAACCTAAAATTTTTATATTGGTACCATTTAAAATGTGAAAACACTACCTTCAATATGGCGTTCTAAGAGTTTTTTTTGTATTAAAAGGTTAAAGGTAATTTTTTTAAGTTTAGTCTTCAAAGACCTATATCGCAAAATCCAATTTTTTTAAAATTCTGAAAAAATATATGTTAAAAACTAAGGCAAAATTTGAGCTGAAATTGCCCAGTCGCTACTATGAAATTGCACTAAAATACATCAATTTGTATGGAAAATTTTGAGGTATCTTCACATTTTTACTCATAACTTTTTAACCGCTGGACCGATTTTGCTCTTTTTCATACTTGGGAGGATGTCCAATAATCTGGATAAAAATAGGCACCCCCGCTTGCGTCTTCGCGTCGTGATCGCCATTTCACCAGACAGACAAACAGACAGACGGGCATTGCTAAATCGACTTAAAATTTCATTAAGATCACGAATATGTATACTTTATAGGGTCTAAGACCTATATTTCGACATGTTACAAACGGAATGACAAATTGATGTAGTCACAACTTTGAGTTGGCATCACTGCTTTACTTGACAACCCATTTAACAACTGATAGTTGCCTTTTGTTTAGTTTTCATTGAAATTTCATTATGAATCGACTTACACCATAGCAACGCGTGCAAATTGTTTTTAATCAAAATAATTGTTTTATTCGTCAAATTTCCCTGATATCAAAGCAAATTTTTCAAATTTGAGCAAATTACATGCAAAAAAAATAAATTGGTCTTGCAAAGAAAACCAATAAGAAATAAAAAATACAAGCTATTTTGTATATACGTGGGCGGATCAATAAGTCCGTGACTTTCCGAACTTCCCTCGTAGTTATATGAAATGCGACACTGCTCCCATTAGGTACCACCTGTTAATAAACTACTGTCAAATTTTAAGCAAGTTCCGTCATTTACTTTGCGCTTAACAGCTGTTCAAAACATACAACCTCTTGCATTTTTTTAGAAATGGAAAATGTGATTTTCGAGTGCTCATTAAATTTTTTTTGTGAAAAAAACCGTCAATCAAACCAAGGAAAAGCTTGATTGTTACAATTTATTTTTATTTGTATTGCGATTTTTTTTATTTGCCAATTATTCCTGTACTTATAATGCCTGCTCCAGCTATTTTTAAGTGTGTTATATGCCTTAAGTCTATAGGCAAAACCCAAGCAAGTGTTCAGTGCAAAGTATGTGCAGTGTGGTTACATTTTTCATGTACCGACATTCCGGAGGAAGTTTTATCCCTACTTAAAAATGTTAAATCGTTGTCTGTTACCTGTCCATCATACCAAAATAGTCAAAGTTATGTTTCTTCGTTACGTGATGAAGTACGTAGTATGAACGCCAAATTTGATTCTTTTCTGGGTAGGAGTCGGGAGAATAGTGACTCCATTAAGGAGGCGATTGCAGGTGCTATTGCTGAATTCAAGTCTGAAGTTGCAGCTTGTCGTAACGAACTGGGCTCAGAAATAGCTGAATGCCGAAAATTAATAAACCATGTTGACTCGTCTACAACATTAAAAATGTCTGCTTTGTAGACTGAAAATAATGCTTTGCACAGGAGAATGAATAGTGCTGACATAATTATTGGTGGATTGCCCTCTGGGTTAGATGATTTATATGCTACCGTTAAATCTTTGTTTTTATACTTTAAAATTAATATAACAGACCATGATATTTTTAATGTGTGTTATATAAATAACCAAAGGCTTGTTTTGGCAAAGTTCAACAGTGTGCTTATTCGTGATAAGCTTATGAAGCAATATTTTAAAATTGTTTGATGTCATTAGGGGTGATTTAGATAGTCGCGTGTGCCTAAATGACCATTACTCTCCGGCAGCTGGCAATCTTAATGCACTGTGTAGAAAACTACTTAAACGGCGAATAATTAAAAAGTTAAAGATTATTAATAGTGATAAAGTTAAAGCAAAACTTACTTTTGATGATGCTAAAGAGACTGTGTATAATGCTAATGGTTTTGCTGCACTATGTGATGTTAATGAACAGGAACTATTTGTTATATTTTTAATTTGTAATGCTAAAATTTTATCAGGTTACTAAATTATTATATTTCCTTTTTGTTCCTAACAATTGTAGTAACTCTTTACTTTTTTTTTCCATTTTACATCTTGTTATCAAATGATGATTTTTATTCTTTATTAATATTAATTATCGATCTCATGTTTTTCTCTTTTTTGATAATGATTAGCTGATATAAATGAACTCGTTATTGGATTGGTTATAAACTTTATTGTATTAACTCTAAATATGTATTTTACTCTAAATATGTCAACTTTTTGGTTCTCCACAGTAATGTTTGTAAGCATTTATGATGTCTTTTGACAATAATATTGGTCTCGTGATTAACAACAACTTTTATTTAAGATCTGTATTGCAGGCATTCACTAATCATCTCAATATAGCGCACATACACTGCCAAAGTATTCGGACTTCAACTAATTCTTCTAAATTCGATGAACTTAAGTGCATTTTTAACGCATCCTTGTTAAGTATTATTGCTGTTTCAGAAACATGGCTCAAACCTTACATTTGTAATAAAACTATTTATATTCCTGGTTATAAACTTATAAGAAATGATCGTTTAATCTCGAGAGGAGGTGGTGTGTGTATTTATATATCGGAAAACATTAAATTTAAGATTGTTGCCAAGGTAGTGGACACTGGGTCATGTGAATCCCTTTTTATTGAAATTTTTTTGGAGATATTATCTGGTTATTTGGTATTGTTTATTTGCCCCATGGTGACTTATCATCTTTTGAAGCTTCTCATTATGATATATTTCAGAGATTTTCTAATATTATTGTATTATTTGTTTGATATTTCCAAATCCAACTCATTTCGGTCATTAACTCTTCGGCTAAATTTATATATTTTTCATGGCTCTAAACCAACTCATTTTGATGTTGCACATAATTCTAATTCCTTACTTGATTACTGGTTGTTAAGTGATGTTTCTATGGTTTCTTTCTCCGGCCAAATCCAATGCCCGTCTGTTTCACACCATGCCTTAGTTTTTGCATCTTTTAAAATAAATATTTCTTCTGTTACTAAGTTTATTAAGTACCGTGACATAAAAATTATTAATTGGGATTGGGTTTTTGCTTTTTTTAATGAGTTTGATTTTTCCTCAGTTTTTCGTACTGCTGATACTGATATTGCATCATAACTTGCTTATAAATGACCTTTTTAATTATGTTCCAACAGTCAAAATTAGTTTGAGTCGTGATACCTGGATGATGTCAAGAGAGATTGTCTTGGCTAAGTCGTTGAGAGATCTTTCCTCTGTCTCTTGGCAGTCTGATAGAACTGATGTCAAATGGAAAACATTCTGTAAATATCGTAATCGTGCTAAGTCTGTCATTCGAAAAGAGAAAATAAGGTGCTTTTCGGGAATTTTTAGGGGATTAGATCCATCAGGGCTTTGGAGGGTTCTTCGGGGAGCGGGATGTCTTGGAAATAGTAACATTGAGTTTGGTGGTGATGTGGAAAGTATCAATGAATTTTTAGTTAATGGTGTTAATTCTAGTAACGTTGATGGTTTTGACTTTAGTAATTTTGTTGAAATTGAAAACTCGTTTTCTTTTCGCAGTGTTACTGTGTACGAGGTTCTGGATGCCCTAAATAGAATAAAATCTAGATCAGTCGGTGTGGATGGAATTTCTCTTCAACTTTTGAAACTTATTTATCCTTACATCTCTAATATTTTTTTGCATCTTGCAAATACAATTTTGATGACTTCCACGTTTCCAGAGGCCTGGAAGGTGGCTCGAGTTGTGCCTTTTCCCAAATCGAGGGTTGTTCATGGTCCTGATGACTTAAGGCCCATATTATCCTTCCTGTTCCTTCTAAAATAGTAGAGCACATTCTTAAAGATCAAGTTCTTTGCTTTACACGTTCAACTATTTTTAAGTCTCAATATGCATTTCATAATCGTCACAACACTACATCGTTGCTTATAAACTTGACAGATACAAAAGACGTAACTTAAATAATAATAAATTAAGAGTTATGGTTTTTTTGGATCTCTCTAAAGCATTTAATTCTATCTGCTACATTTTGGTTTTTCTGTTTCAGCTTGTAAGCTTATTTTTTCATATTTATATGGCAGGTCTCAATTTGTAGACATGAATGGAAACCGTTCAAGAATTCAGTTTCTTTTGTCTGGTGTTCCTCAAGGGTCTGTTTTGGGACCCCTTTTATTTGTTTTACATATAAATCTTCCTGATTTTCTGTTTTCCTCAAGGGTTTGTTTTGGGACCCATTTTATTTGTTTTACATATAAATCTTCCTGATTTTCTTGATCATAGCTTATGCAGCACATTTTTGTTTGAGGATGATGTATTTTTACTATTTAGTAGTGATTGTGATTTTCCGGACGTGCTTAAGCGCAAAATTAATTTCTGTCTTGAATGCATTATGCTTTGGACTTCAATGAATTCATTGGATATTGATTTATCTAAATCTAAGGCTGTAATGTTTAATACTTCAAGTCGTTTTTTGCCTGAGTGTAATATTTTTACAAGCGGTTCTCCGATTGAATTCGTCAATCAACATAGATGTTTGGGAGTTTTTATTGATTATAAACTTACCTTTGAGGGTCATATTAATCACATAAGTTGTAAAGTATCGGCTGTCTTGCGTAAACTTTGTTCAACAAACATATTTTTGCCTTTTAGTGTGAAACGCAGATTGGCTCATGCGCTCTTGATGCCTCAAATTTTTTACGGCCTAGAAGTTTTTTCTGGTTCAAATTCCGTGAACCTTACTAAAGTAACCTAAACCTTTGAAATATTCTTGGAGAAATTTTTTATTTCACGACCGACAGTAGTTGGTACACATAAGAAATATTAACAGAATATGAAAATAGGCTTAAAAATAGATTTTTAAGCTTTGAAGGGCCGTGGAGGTTCACTTGTAATGTAATACTATTATAAAAAGTTCTATAAAAACGGAATCGCTGAACCGATTTTAATGCTTGAGCCAGTTTTAAAAAGGGAATTAAATTTGGATTTTTTTAAATTAAAAAAAAAACAATTTTTTTCTCCGCTAGATGGCGCTTTAATTTTCATGTAAAAAATAATCAAAAATGTAATGTAAAAATACAAAAATTAATTCGAAATCCTAACTATTATTTTGTGTTAAAAATGTTGGTCGTTTATTTTTTCGTGTGTAAGCTTCAGGATTTGTATCACGGCATAAATTCCAACAATATTCAGCAAGCATGTGAGTCATGTCTTTTCCTTTGAAACGATTTTCTATTGTAACAATATCATTATGGAAACGTTTTTCATGCTCATCACTTAAATTACACAAATTTTAAGGAAAAAAGTCTAAATGGTTGTGCAAAAAATGAAGTTTTTAAGACATGTTAACTTTCATTTCACCATACGCTGAAACCATTTCTTTAACAATATCTTTGTAGTTATCCGCTTTCTTATTTCCCAAAAAAATTTTAACGACATCAATAAAAACCATCCCATGCAAGTTTTTTAACAGGATTCAATAAACTCTTAAACACATCATTTTGAATTAGTGTTTTTGTCTGTGGACCATCGAATACACCTGCAAGAAAATAAAAATAAAATCAATTGAAGTTAGTTCAAAAATAAATTATAAACTCTACCAAAGGAATGTGATCAATGCTGAATTGACCGAGTTTGAATTGTACACGTGCATGTCATTTATGATTAGTATAATGTAGATGTCTTTTACGCCCCTCCCAAACACATAAAAAACATTGGTAACTTGAAAAACCTTTTGTTTTACCAGTTTAAATTCCAACAACTTTGAGATCACAACAAATCATCCACTTATGTTGATTGTAATTAATTAACTCAAGAATTAACTTCATATTTTCATAACTTTCTGACGTATTTCTTGAGTAAACGATTGTAACTAATATGATTGTTTCTAATGTGCAATAACACTTCTTTTAGGCTTTCCACAGACGAATCGATGAACAGACGCCGTTCATTTGAAATATGTCGTTGTCTTACTTCTTTCAAGAATTCATCAACATTATTGCAGTATTTTTTTTTTTGTTTCGTCTTCATATAAATCAAAATGTTCATCAAATTGAACAGTATGACCACGTTTACGTCCAGCAGTTATTTTAAAATGATTGCCTACCAAATTCCAGTGTTTCAAACGCGAACCAACAACCTCACTAATTTCTTTTGTCATGCGTGAACCACGAACTAGGTCATTAAAATCTGTTTGTGTAATACAATGTGGTACTTTGTATCCTAATTTACTTGTTGTTGGCACAAATTCAGAAGATGTTGTTGGTACAGATGCTTCAGAAAGCATATCAATATTACTTTCTATATCAAATGTTTCTTTAGAAGGAGCCGTTGAATTTTCTTCAGAACGTATTTTAGCAAAAATTATTGAATCAACATCAGCATATTCAATTTTTTCACGTATATTGTATTTAAAACCAACTGTTTTTGGATATGATAAACAAAAATAACGAGCATCAGGTGAATGTTCTGTACGAGGTAGCCAAATAAATGGTTGAACGTATTTTAAATGATTTTTTGAATTATGACCTTTCCATTCTACCAAACGACGATAACAATAATCACAAACAACTTCTGGAACATACATTAATTTGGTACGTATGCAACAACAAAATAACCTTCATATCCAGTAACAACACTACGAGTTATATTACGAAAATTTTTAGTAGGTGCATATAAGCCACACACAAAACAAAAATGATTTCGATTTGGACAATTCATTTTATTTTATTGTTATTTTGTTTATTTATATTTATATTTAAAAACGCATTATTTACTACTGTTTCCCACCAAATAATAACGTGTAATGTCAAAGCAAAAAAAATTGCAGCATTAGCTGTCATTTGAAAATTATGTTAATTTATTTTTATTTTTAGTGGACTGTATGTTGTTAAGTTACTTGGTGTGGATGTTACAGACGACACCCGATCTGTTAGCTCGTTGAAATTCAATTATAAACAACTCCAGATCAAGCAAATACATAGATAAAATATAAGTTACACTCAGAAAAAAAGTTAGTAGAAAAATTTGTAAACGGTTTTCAATCCCACTACTATTTTTGTACTGATTTTTAGTAAACAATTATTATTTAGCAAATCTTTTTGCTATTTACATTTTACAAATTACAGATTTTTAACAGAATATTTACAAATTTTTGTTGCTAATTTCAGAAATCATTTTACAAATTTTTAAAAACCTATTTGCTAAAATTAGCAAAAAATTTTACTAATTTTAAAAAAGTGGATATTGAAGGAAATGTTATTTCTAATTAAAACTTACACCTACAAACTTAAATTTCCTTAAAATGTTACATATATTTAAAAAGGGATCAGAAGTGAAAATACCAACTCAAGTCTAAAAAGAGGACATCCACTTAAAATAGCACTAAAAAGTTTTTTAGTTCTAAAAATCCGCCGTAAAAACAATTAAAATTTAACTTTAAAAGTAAAAAAAAAAATTGACCAAAATATTTTTTAAAACAGAAATTACCAAATTAAAACAAAATGATTAATTCATTTTTTGAAAAATATAATCAAAATTTTTGATGCTCGATAAGAAAAATAAATTCAAAGCTTTTTACTAATATTAATAATATTTAGTATTTTGTTTTTGCTGATTTTAGCAAACAGATTTTAAATTCCACTTTACAAAAAGTCTACTAAAATTTAGTAGTGGCTACTAATTTTTCTAATTTCTTTTTACTACACGTCAGCAGACATGTGTTGCCGCTGGGCTCAATCTAGCAGAATTTCCCGTAATAACAGCAAAATTTTCTGTTGCCATTACAGACTTTTTTTAGTGAGTGTATGTTCTATAAATAGAATTAAAAACATCAGCACAAATGCGTGAAGTAAGGAAAGGTGAACGTATTGTAATGGAAAAAAGCCATTCATACGTGAGAGAGAGAAGGAGAAAAAGGAGAGAAGACTGCAATTAGTGACAATGTAAACAAGTTGGTCGTTGGCTTAGAACGTTAAGGCGCTGATGAGAAGTATTCACAAAGCAGATTCTACTTAAGTTATTGGATTTCTATCTACAAACATTGTATTTTAAATGAATTTCGTACATTTATGGTTATTTTTTAACTTTACATGAAAATTAAAGCGCCATTTACCGGAGAAAAAAAATTGTTTTTTTAATAAAATAAAAATAAAAATTAATTTCCTTTTCAAAACTGGCTCAAGCATTAAAATCGGTTCACCCATTCTGTTTTTATAGAACTTTTTATAATAGTATTACATCACAAGTAAACCTCCACGGTCCTTTGAAGCTTAAAAATCGATTTTCTCAAAATTCTGACGTGCTACAGCAAAACGCCGAGACACGAAGAACGGAATAACCCCATATTGGCAAAGATTATATCAGCCAAAGAAGAAAACAGGAGACCTACCCGCGAGCAGATATCAGCTGAAAGTCCGCTGATGAAGGCATATTGGGCCCAGTGGAATAGGGGAGAGTGCAGACCGCATCTAGAATAAACGAGGTAGTTAAGGAGTTCCATGACGGTCGCAGTGGTGGTCATCTTGGTGTCACAAAAACCATAGAGAAGTCAAAGCAACGGATTCACTAGGTCGGCTGTCAACAAGCTGTAGGCGATTGGATATCAAATTGCGCGCAAAGCATCGCAGCCAAAGGACCAGTATGAAGAAGTCGTGGACAACTTCAGGAGTGCAAATCGACCGCTCACGACTCCACCTCCCGGACACTTGCAAGAACAATCTTTAGATCGGAACTCAAATTGCCTGGCGATTTGGAACTTAGTGTTAAGCCCGCCGCAACAGACAGTGAAAACGACAACTCTTCCCGGGAACAAGATGACCTCAACAAACGTCACGAGTTCGTCCGCAATCGAATTAAAATGGTCAGCGATAAGATGAAGGCGAGGTACGGATTTAATGAGGGCCAGCTGATTCTGCTGTTTAACCCGCAACGAAAGAAAGGACTATCTCCCAAACTACAAACGCATTGGGACGGACCCTACAGGGTGATTAAAAGGTTAAATGATGTGGTCTATATAATGCAGAAATATCAGATGAGGGTTGTGCATCTGGAACGACTAGCTGATTATGGGAAGGGGAAAACTATATTCTGGACGAACAGACTTAAATGGGCGGCAGTGTTACAGAAATTCCATTTACTCGTAGAAACACAAATCCCCATATGTTAGCCCTGAAATGTAAAGCAATTAAATGGCAACCCTTCACCATAACTAATTTTTCTTCTGTCAAACTGTAAAAGAACATTCTCAAAGTTGCCGGTATGCAGCTTCCAGAGGGTGCTGCCATATTCTAGTTATATTAACCCGCACATATAAAAAGGCCAACAAGTTGGCATAGCAAGTTCAGTTTATAAATAAAACGCTAAGTGTCAAAAACTAAAATGTGGCTACACCGTGTAAATAAAGTGTGCTTTTAAAGTGTTTTTCTGTAATTTTTATTTATTGTTGTTTGTTTAGCAGACTTTATGGACAGACCCTTTAACCATTTACGTTTCAATTTTGTCTACCGATAAATCTATATTTTTGTAAAAACAATACTTTTGAACAACATTTAATGCCTTCAATGTTTCTTTAAGCAAAGGAATTTGATTAACCCCCTCATCTTCATCATCTGCAGGACCATTTCCATTGTCTTTATCCATTTCTAAATTACCATTGATGACATCATCAATTATTTCGCTTTCATTCAAATCTCCAAAAGATTCTACATCGTCGTCACAATGTATGTATTCCATGCTATCTGGAATTATATTTAGAAAATCCACCTCTTCGTTGATTTCCAGATCGTTTTCAGGAGTCCCGAAGATGTATCCTGCCTACATAAAAGCATATAATGTATAATGATAAAATGAAAATATAAAATATTGTAAATTATCATATAAATTTACTTTTTTAAAACCATTAGAAATACAAGATGGTGTGACCAACCACCAAGCTCGTTTTATAAAATAAAGTGCGTCCAGGTATGAAATAGATTCATAAAGTTATTTTAATGTCATATCCCTCTCTATAACTGAAATTTGTTTCTTGACAATTACACTACAGGCCAAAATGTTAACATTTAAAAATTTATAGAGTTCTGACCATCAATTCTATATATATTTCGGCCATACTGATTACAATGGTGTAATTTATTTTTCGATCTAAGGTACAGATTATCCGTGAAATGCCTTTTAAATTTGGCGGTTTTCTATTTAGTTTTTAACATACTAAATTTTTAAAATTTTTAAAAAGTATGAATTATTTTTATTAAAATGCAAGCACAAAACCTGTGGCTATATTTACGTTATAAATTGTTTGCACGAAACCTGATATTAAAGCTACTGTTTCGCGTTTAATGAAGGTTTTTTACGATTTTAACGAATTCAATCGCTGAAAACACAATCTAGCTTAATAAAATAGAAAGAAAATATTTCAATTAAAACAATGTATTTGCACATAGCATATTATACGTTAAATTTGCGATTTTTCGAAAATTTTATATGGCAGCATAGTTTTCCCAGTTGTTCCCAGAGTCCAACTGTTAGTATAATATGCTGGTGCCTCTTAAAACTGTTCAAACAAAAAAGTTCCCATATGCAAAAGATATTGTAATAAATACATCAATTAATTAATACACTGTAATAAAAAATTAAATTAATAAAATTTGTAAAAACTAAATAAATTGTGTAGTATATTTTTTGGATTTAACAAAAAAGTAAACTCATCATAAAATAAATTGGTTATTTAAGTATTTCTTTAGATAGGCAACGCGTATAAAGCATGTAATTATTTCAAGACAAATTTTTTGTGCAATATGTACATTTGGTAGTTTTTTTTATAAAGAAAAAGTTGTGCATTTTACATATATTTTATGGTTACTCTAATACGACTCTATATACAATTTTTTACTCGAAAATCTGAACTCAGGATACCTAAATTTTCTATGTGGTGTACCCAGGTTTGTCATGTATTTGTAATATATGAAATATTGTAGAAAAATACTCTTCTGAAATAGTCTTTGAAAAGCCGGCCGTTAACGAAAAATGCTCACATACCCCTCAATTACATTAAATGGGAATTATTATATAAAAACTCGAACACAAGCCTACAACAATATCTTTTATATTTGAAAATTGAATTTAAGAAAGTTAAACTTACTCGAATGCGGTAGATTTGTCTCGGAAAAACCTATACCCATATTGACTACTATTTGTTCGTAGTGAAACGAAAACAGCAAAAAAAATTTTTTTTGACACCACTTTTATGCTTTTGGGCCGCTAAAACAAGAACATGTCTCTTATTTTATTTTCCGCTATAGTGAATTTAAATTTCATTGCAGTTGGGTGCAGCCCATCAACGAGATTTACTTATAAGCCCAATAAATTCAAGAAGAACATTAAACAAAACAAGGTATACTACTTTGTTTTGCCGCCATTTTGGTAAACATTAGTCTTGACAGTTCATATTTGGCAGTCGTGAAGTAGACACGTGGCAAATTTATTATGGAAAAATATTCGATAAACCAATGTGTTTTAATCGTTAAAACAACTCGCCCAGAGTAGTCGGTTCTAGGCAATGGGAAACCCTCAAATTATTCATCAGTCACCTTTGCATCCATTAAAAGTGACAGTCTGGTATGCAATTTGGTCAGGAGGAATCATTGGACCTTACTTGTTTGAAAATGAAAACGGCGTAACGGTAACTGTGAATGGGGAGGGATATCGTGATATGATTAAAAACTTTTTAACGCCACAACTGCATGCTTTGGGCTTGATTAACATGTGGTATCAACAAGACGGTGCCACATCGCATACAACCAGGATTACAATGGAATTACTGCAAGACCTCTTTCCACAACAAGTTATTTCAAGAAATGGTGATGTTGATTGGTCTCCACGGTGTCCTGATTTGACTGCTCCGGACTTCTTTTTGTGGGGATATCTGAAAAGCAAGGTTTATGCAAACAAACCAGAAGCGCTTGAGCAACTCAAACAAAATATTCGTGATGAAATTAATGAAATACAGCGTGAAATGTGTAAGAATGTAATAAAAAATGTGCTCAAAAGGGCTCGCATTTGTGAGGCTAACAGAAGCGGACATTTATCTGATATTGTATTCCATACATAATTGCCTACATTAAATAAAACATCAATATAAGATCCATTCTCTTTCATTTATTCAAAAATTATAAACAAACAAAGTAGTATACCTTCCCAGGGAAACCCTGTATATATGTTTCTTAATATCTCTTAATTTATATAATTTTTTACAATTTAAGAAAAATAAATTTCTACCTCAGGGGATCATTGTAAGGTACAATGATACAATAATTTGCTTGATAATTGAAAATCGGAAATAAACAAAGTTCTCATATAATGACACATATCGCTTTTATAACACTGGTCTTGCTTCTATATTGATACAATAACAAATTAAGAAATAGTTTGTTTTTAATCATTTGTGGCAACTATGGTGAAAACAATAATTAAGTCTTAAAATTATCACTTGTTTTATACTGCGT
The DNA here is from genome assembly GCA_949748255.1 of Eustalomyia histrio. Taxonomy (NCBI): domain Eukaryota; kingdom Metazoa; phylum Arthropoda; class Insecta; order Diptera; family Anthomyiidae; genus Eustalomyia; species Eustalomyia histrio. The sequence continues at coordinate 105,452,719 of OX456526.1, forward strand.
TATTATATCGCTCACCTTTCTAACGAAAAATTTAAAAATTTTAAGTGTATTTTTAAATCCCAAAAATATACTACACAATTTAATTAATATATTTTGTATTATTATTTTAATTATACCCTTCACCACAGGTGGAAGGGTATATATAAGATTGTCATTCCGTTTGTAATTTCTACAATATAAAGCAAAGTTGATTTAACGATGTCCGTCTGTGTGTTGAAATGGGTTTTCCGAAGAACCCAGACATGATGAGGACTTGATTGTTTTTTATTTCTGTTACATGTGATCCATTTCTGTTTGCTATTAAAAATCAGACAGATCGGTTAATAAATGGCTGAGATATTAGCAAAAAACCAGGACTACCTCTAATTTTTCCAGTAAAATCCCTTTGTTTAATATGTATGTAGAATTTTACGCATAACAGCACATCCATGTGTTAAAATTCTTTTCTTTCATCTCCACCTTTTATACACAAACAACACACATACAAAGATTTGTCATTTAAATAAAAACTAAAGAAATGTCTAATGAACGAAGACTTTTATATATGTACCTCTATTGACGATGATTTTGTCTGAGCTTCAATAGCTCAGTTGTCTAGACGCTATGTCACAAATACTTTTTTTCTCTAAGGCCGCGGGTTCGAGGTTCGAATCCCGGTCAGGTCAATTCACTTTTTTTTTGTACATTTTTTTTTATTATTTTCTTAAGACTTTTTTTTTTTTTTGTTTATTTTTGGTTTTTTTTTAACATTTAATAATTAATTTATATAAAATTTTATATTAATAATTAAATAATCCATAAATAGGCTAAAAACATCAACATTTTTATAAAAATCCTCTAATACAAACAAAATACAAACGTTTTTATACCCTTCACCTCAGGTGGAAGGGTCGCGAGTTCGAATCCCGGTCAATTCACTTTTTTTCGTACATTTTTTTTTTATTTTCTTAAGATTTTTTTTTAGTTTATTTTTTGTTTTTTTTTAACATTTAATAATTAATTTAAATAAAATTTTATATAAATAATCCATGGGCTAAAAACATCAAAATTTTTATAAAAACCCTCTGATACAAACAAAATACAAACGGTTTTATTTCTATTTTTTGCTCCGATTTAAAAGAATTTATAAAAAGATTTTTAAACGATTTTATTTCTCACATATTAAGAAAATTGTATACATAATTTAGCTTTGAGTGCAATTATTTTAGGTCATAACTTATAATAATTTATAAAAATAATTTATAAACTATTTTCTTTCAAATTTTTAAAATTAATCTAAAGAAATTAAAAACATTTGGTAGTAAAAAAGCGAAATAAAATCCCAAATGCAAATTTGCCAGCTAAATCAAAATTTTTGTAGAAAAAAAAAACACATGCAGTTCTAGTGATTTCTTTTAACGATTTGTTGAAATTCTTTTCTTTCACCTCTTCACCTTTTATACACAAACAACAAACACTATTCTAGAGCTCTAATATGACCTATGGATACATCTTATATAGCAAAAGATCGAAAATCTTTAGTATAACATATTTGCTCAAAAACTCGGAAATATCGGTTCAGATACAAAAAATTTATGCCCAAAACATAAATTTTTTTTAAATACCTGTTTTCTGGAACCATAAATCTTCCCGAGTCCAAGTTTTATCACCAAACTAAATGGTTAATTTCCTCTTAAAGGCGTCCGTATATAAATCTGTCCATTCCATATATGTCCATATATAAACTTCAGTTTTTTCCCAACCATGGTAAAGGGTATATAAGATTCGGCATAGCCGAATTTAGCCGCTCTTACTTGTTTTTTAATAAGAGTGTTAAAATTAAAAAATTACTGTATATATTATAATATCTTTTGCAAATGGTAACTTTTTTATTTGAATTTTTGCAAGAACAGTTTTTATAGATAAATATAAAGTTTAATAAGCACTACGTCAATTATAGGAAACCATTATGCCGTAATGATAAAATGTGACTGCGATATTTTGTATTGCAGTCAACAAACAAATTTATTACATAAAAGCGCAAATCCGAAATTTTTTACCCTTTGCTAACAAAATTTTAAAATATATTTTAAGCTACTTTAAGTTCAATTTTTAAGACTGTTAGAATTAGAGATGGGCACGTGAGAGATTTTTGACTCACGCACGATCGCGAACAAAAATTGCAATCATGCACGATAGTTTTTTAAAATGGTCACTTTAATTTCTTTCCTTTAATAATATTTTTTCTTGAAAATTAGGAAAACTAACTAGTTTGTTTTTAATTTATTGTTTTTGTTTGGAATAGAATATTGAAAATAATTTAAACGTTTTCCAACAAAAAAGTTCCTGTACCAAATTTTATTATTTTTTAAAAATTAGAAAACTTTTACTTGAAAAAAAGAATATTTTATTAAAATTTTTAAAATTTATCTGAACTAAGTTGCATGAAAATTTTCCTTAAAAATAGTTTATCAGTTTCTAAAATCAAGTAAATTTTTATTATTACATAGGAAAAAATGTATTACGTTTTGTTTTAAATTGTCTGAACTAATTTTTAGAAAACAATTCTTCAAAATTAGAAACTGGTATACCTAAAACCTGAATTTGGAAATGGCTTTCTAAAATTTAGTTAATTTTACTACTCGCAAACAAAAAATGAACATACATTAAGTTTAAGTACTTTCTCGATTTTAGTTAGACAAATTTTTTGAACTAAATGTGAGTAAATTATGTCCTAATTTTTTTTTAACTAAACTTAACTTTATAACATTTGAGTATGCAATTTTCTTAAAACTAAGATGTTTTTTCTTAAAATTAATAAATTTTTATTTAATTGACTTGTTTTTTTCCTAAAATCAAGAAATATTACTTAGGAAAAATATTAACTATTTCTGAGTATATAAACTATTTTGTTTTTCCTCAAGCTTAAGGATTTTTATTCATGTTAACAAAATTTTTCTAAGATTTAATAAAATTTTACTTAAATTGAGGACAATTAATAAACTATTTTGAAAAAAAAAATTAAATTACATTTTAGTTCATGTCTTTTTTTTTTTTGAGTGAATGCATAACCTTTATTAAGCTCGATTGTGGTTTCAGCGATTGAATTCGTTAAAACCTTCAAAAACTGTAAAAACCTACTTAAAACGCGAAACAGTAGCTTTAATATCAGGTTTTGTGCAAACAATTCATAACGTAAATATGGCCACAGGTCTTGTGCTTGCATTTTAATAAAAAGAATTCATATTTTTTGCATTTTAAAAATTTTGTGTGTTAAAAACTAAATAGAAAACCGTGGAAAATCTGTACCTTAGATCGAAAAACAAAGTACACCATTGTAATCAGCATGGTAGAAATATATAGAATTGATGGTCAGAACTCTATTTATTTTTTCTGTGTCATGCCGTGTTATTTGTCTATAATATGCTTTAAAGGCTAAAATAATGCCTTGGTCCAAAGGCTGAATAAAGGCTGTAGTATTTGGCGGTAGAAATTGTACCAGAATATTTGTCAGATGTGGAGTTTTATGGCAGCTGGCGTTGTCCACAAATAAAACAATTTTTTTATTTAATTTCTGCATTTCAATGTCCAACGAATGCAGAAAAATAAGGTACTGGTGGAACATTTTTAAAACATCGAGGGTTTTTTGATTTGCCGATAACGTATTCTCTTTTAAATGTCGATGTAGCATTACAAATAAATAGCGAAGTAAATCTAACTTTCTGGCTTTTATGGCCAGCAGGTGGAAGATCAGGTCGATAGTAAGTATTTGCAACGCTTTTTAGTAAAGTGCACTTTTGTCCACATTCATAATGTTTTCCGGGGAATATTCTTTAATAAGGCTAGGCAGAATATTATCTGTGTAATTTTGTGCACTTTCTTTATTGCTATCTGAGGCTTCTCCGTGGATTACTCCCAGTTTTATATTTTGTCGTTTCTTCCGGCTCAAAATCGTCTCCAAACTCAATGGCGAATTCTTTAGCTTTTCTAGTAAGTAATAGACTGCTTATTACAGCATTTTTTCGCCTTTGTTGGTTGAGCCATATTCCAAGTGTTTTTTCAACATGGTCATGAACTCCTTTTCTTTTTCGCTTTTGTTTTAAATTATCGGAACTGACAGAAGCTTCATTAATTTCAACCTTTTTCTTTCACTGTCGAAATATCACATATTTTAAGCATATTGCTTTCTTTTTAATATGATTTTCTATTACCTTAATTAATTTAAGTTTTTTTTAATTGATAAAGCTGTTAACTTTTTTTAGAAGTAATTTTTTTTTTGAAACGTTCATCACTAACTAAAGACTGTAACAAACAAAACAAAAGAAGTTCAATGATGATAGCTTTGTATTTTGCTACAAGTTCTTGCGCTTTTTTGTGATCTAAAAATGAATATTTTTTCTCTCTTCCATTTTTGGGACCGGGGCCTGTGGATACGCGTAGTACCGGTTTTTTGGATCTGTGGATCTGGGGGCAACACAGGCTCCGGCCCCAAAAATCGAATATAAAAAATTTTATTTTATATTTTGTTTTTTTTAATAAAGGGGTCTCAAAATTTTCTTTTATTTGAGTACCCACACTTATATGCTACTACGCGTACCGGTTTTTGGGGCCTGGGGGGCTTACAGGCCCCGGCCCCAAAAATGGAAGATAGAAAAACATTTTCTTTTTTTATTCCAGAGGGGGTCATATATTTTTTTGAGCAACGCCCGACGAATGGCCCTTCAGCCTATTTTAGAAATTTTGTGGTGTCCAGTATTTTTTTTTTTTTTGCTTGAATAATTGTAGTATTTTTTAATTTCGTGTTAACAGTTCACTAACGGGTAACTTTACGAGTTTAAATAAAAAGCCAAAATAAGAAAATTAAATAGGATTTTGTATTTTTAAATTTAAGCATTGGTTAGAAGAAATATTTGGTTAAAATTTAGACAAGTTCAAAAACTTGTCGTTGTATTCTATCCTGCCGGCTCATATTTCTTCAACTTTATTCTCTATAATTTACTAATAAAATTTATCATGTTTCTTTACATTTGCAGAATTCATGAAGAATATGATTATGTGATCTAAAATTATCCTTAATATCATTCGTTTACCAAAAAACAGATAAACAATACATAAAATTCCTTATTGCTCTCACAAGATACAGTGAAATTAATTGAAAATATTGCCTAATCATAAATTAACAACATGAATACTTTAAGAATTAAAGTTCAAAGCAAAACTGTAATAATAGAGGACAAATATAAATTTGTAAAATTTCGTTGATGTTAGTCTAATTGTGTGTTGCTTTGAGACTGCTAATTTGTTTTCAACACTCAATATAATTAGACAATCATCAATCACTAAAGTCCGTATGACACTACATTTTTTACGGCTTACGGATACTGAGGATGGTTTTGTAGCGATAACCAAAAATACTTGTATTCTATCCTGCTGGCTCTTATCGAATTTTTTAAATTTTATTCTCTATAATTTACTAATTAAATTGATCATGTTTCTTTACAAATAAAAAAATTAATATATACGATATATAATCGAACAAAATATCATTCATTTACTAAATAACATATCAACAATGCATAAAACTTCTTTATCTCCCACAGAAGATACATTGAAAAATTATAATTAAAAATATTGCCTAATCATTAACTATGATTATATAATCTTAAATCGAACTAAATGTCATAAGTATTTTTGAAGAAGTTTCATTATATTTATGAAGAAGTTTCATCGTATTTATGAAAAAGTTCTGTCATATTTACGAATAAATTTCATAATAATATGATGTTTTAAATTTAATATGATGTTTAAATTTAAAAATTCAAGCGTAATGAGAATTGCAAAGAGCAGTGTTTTGCAACCGAAAAAAATAATTTGTAAGTTTTTTTTTTTTTTTTTTTGCAAAATTATGAAGATTTATGAAACATTTGTTATACATTTTTATGAAATACTTTATCATATTTATAAAGACTATAAATATGATGCAGAATTGATGAAAAACGTTTTTTGAAAATTTCATCAATACAATGAATTTTTTTCCCGAGTGTACAGCTTTTTGTATATATTTTTTAATATACACTTTGTTATTATAGGTATCAAGTGTATTTATGATAAATATACTTTATATTTTAATGGTGATTATTACTCAAAAATTTATAAGTGAAGATACCTACTTTAGAAACTTTCTATGATCAAGTGTGTCGCACTTCCCTTTCCCCTCTTGTCGCGGTACCCTATGAATACGCAAAGAGCAACGAACTAATCGTATTGTAACTTTTTTTTATCTATTTGTAGCCCATTAAAAAGATGACTGAAAAGCAGCCTTTATTGCAATCAGATCGTCTTGAAATTGAAGGACGTACTTTACCACGCCCTGATATAAGAAATTCACCAGATGCAACATTAGTTAATGTTCAAAGCGAGGAATGTGTTGGTAATGAAATTTATGTTGTAAAAGATTTTTCATTAATGATATCCAGATTTATTTCTTTAATCAAAAGGGTTGTGTACAAGATATTCATCCGATCATTATTTTAGACAAATTTTCGGTTTAAAAGACATAATTTAAAAGTTTAAAAACATCTACTTGTAAAAAGTATGTATATATCAGAGAATTTTTGATAGTTGTCCGTGTAGTAAAGAGTGGTATTTATATTTTACTGTAGCTGCTGTTGTTTTACTATTGAAAAACCAAACTGCTTTTTACGACAGCTTTAAAAACAACTGCCCGATTAAAAAGAAGTAATGAGGTACAAGATATTGTATAATCATATTTTTTTTTTATATAGCCCAAAATGCTTTTTGTTTCGAAAAGTGGTGGTATTAATATCCACCATAGATCTAATTTGATGAAATAAGACTCAAAAATAGGTTTATTTAATTATTTAAAATTAGAATTGACATAAAAACTTACTCTAATAGAATGAACAATTTAATGCAATTTGAACGAACAAATTATTAACTCCATTTATTAAGTTGGTAAATAAAACCACACTTTTTAACCATTCGATGTTTATTCTATGTTTTACACTGCGGCCACATGTACAATATTTTGGATTTCAGTTTTTTACACATACTGTATGTCAAAATTACTTAAATTTTAAGCTGTGACGTAGGCTGCACGCAATTTGAATACAATTACGTTGCCAAAACGCCTTTATCAAGGAAAAAAGTACAAATTGTTTTACTGTGGCGTCGTTATATTGTGGCAGAGCATTTGTAGAACGAAATATGCAAATTATTTACAGGAATTGTGATCAGCTGTTAAAATTGCTTCTCAGACTGCCTCACGGATTGAATGGGAAATAGAATACCATCCAGTTTTCAATTTCAAAAATTGTGATTGTGTTAGTAAAAAACTGTGAGTGTATTGCAAATTGAGAGAAATTGAAATCCAAAAATTGAACGTGTAACCCCCAAGTTAGATATATATTACAATGTTTTTTTAGGGTTACCATATTAACCTACACATTATAAAATACAGCGTTGTATCTTTAAACCCATAAACCCAATAGTGCTTACCCTCTAAATAAAATAGTAATCCGGAGTCCCCCATTTTTATCATTTCCCTGGCCAAAAGTCTAAAATGTACTTTATCAATTAGTTAGCCAATACTCCAGGTAACACATATCTAAAATTTCAGGTTTCTTGCTAAATCGGTGTGGGCAGGCCATCAACAAGGAGGCTTTTGCTTATAACCAAATCAGTATAGATTATATATTTGTATCGCTCACCTAAACGAAGGGTTTTCCATTTTGTTGTAATTGTTATTTTTTAACATGTGCTCACTACTATAATACTAATAATATAATCACTAATATAATCCCAAAAGGAACAAAAACCCTCAACTACCATTGTTTACTTTAAAAATATTTTATTTTTGTTGTTGTTGTAGTTTAGTACGAAAATAAAAACAAAACACAACAACTTACCTACATCCAAAATAAAAAATGACGTAAAAACTCAACAGAATACATGTGTAAAAATCGGTAAATATTTTTAAATTTTTGGTCATAACGTTTTTATTAATTATATTAATGGAATGATATAAATCCTATATCCACCCTTAAGGATTATTCTAAATATTGGAACCAACATTTTTGAAATCAGATGAGTAGTTATGGAGATTACCTCCTACAAACAAACACACATTACCTCGTTATTATATTAGTGTAGAAGTATAGATATCAAAATCCTCTAAATACTTTGGTCTCTGTCTGGCCCCTCTGGTTCGGTGGTGCCCGTACCCTCGTATGGCGACGATATTGAAGAAGACACTGGCAAATCGAGACTTTGTCCACCCATGTCCAATACAGGTTCCAACACTATCTTGCTTTTCATGTACCTCTTGTTCAGTATTGTCAAGGATAATGTATCCCTAGTAGGATATTAAAATTTTCATTAAAAATAAATATTAAGTTTTATTTGAGCGTAAATTGTCCGTTCATTCTTAAGTTTTCGCTGGTATGTAATTGGAAAAATTTATTAATTCGGTTTGTATTTTAACCCCATTGAAAAATGCTTAAATAAGCGTTGTGATTAATTTTGATATAAGACGAAATTATTGGGAGATGATTTTTACTTTTCAATTATAATCTCTGATGTGGGAGTTTTTTTGATAAGTTTTTTTTCCGCGTATCACCCAAATTACATTTTTTCTCCCATGTTTCAGAGATTAGCATGTATTACGTACACTCAGAGAAAAAAAGTTAGTAGAAAAATTTGTAAAGGGTTTTCAATCCCACTTTACTATTTATATACTGATTTTTAGTAAAAAATTATTATTTAGTAAATTTTTTTCTATTTACATTTTACAAATTACAAACTTTTACAGAATATTTACAAATTTTTGTTGCTAACTTCAGAAATCGTTTTACAAATTTTTGAAAACTGATTTGCTAAAATTAGCAAATAATTAACTAATTTTAAAAAATTTAATATTGAAGGAAATTTTTTTTTCTAATAATGTTACCTTAATGCCTTAAATGTTACATAGTGCTAAATTAAAAATAAAAAATTAATTCAAATTTGACCTTAAAATCCTTAATTCAAAACAAAAATTAGCAAACTAAATCGAAGTGATGAATTCGTTTATGTTTTAACTATTTTTAAGCCTTTGATTTTTTTAATTGTGTGTGAAATATTTAAAAAAAAAATTCGATAAAAATGTATAAATTTGTATATTTGAAATCGTAAGGCAATTTCAAAAGAAATTAACAGCTTTAAAGTTTAACAAGTGTATCTAAAAATAATTAAGTTAATTTTTGCATTATAATATTTTGTTTTATAAATTAAAATTTTGCTATATTTTAGAATTCATTGAGATTACAGCAATTTACTAAAATTTAGAAGCGCTTACTAATTTTTTATTCTGATTCGATTGTACTAATAAGAATATTTAGTATTATTTTTCGCTGATTTTGGCAAACGGATTTTAAATTCCACTTTACAAAAAGTTTACTAAAATTTAGTAGAGGCTACTTATTTTTCTTCTAATTGCATTGTACTACAGGTCAGCAGACACGTGTTGCTAAAATAAGCAAAAAATACCGCTGGGCTCAAATTAGAAAAATTTCCCGTAATAATAGCAAAATTTTCAGTTGCCATTACAGACTTTTGTTTTAATTTGCTAATTTTTGTTTTGAATTAAGGATTTTGAGGTCAAATTTTAATTAATTTTTTATTTATCACTATGTAACATTTAAGGCATCAAGGTAACATTAGTATTAAATTTTTTTTAAATTAGTAAATTATTTGCAAATTTAGCAAATCGGTTTTCAAAAATTTGTAAATCTATTTCTGAAGTTAGCAACAAAAATTTGTAAATATTCTGTAAAAGTTCTGTAATTTGTAGAATGTATATAGAAAAAAAATTACTAAACAATAATTTTTTTTACTAAAAATCAGTATAAAAATTGTAAAGTGGGATTGAAAACCCTTTACAAATTTTTCTACTAACTTTTTTCTCTGAGTGTATATCTTTGGTCATATTAAATTATGGAAATATAGAAAAATGTAAATTTAAAAAACCCACCCCATGATGGATCTTGGTATTTGCATTTTGTGTTAATCTTTTCTTATTATTTATGAGAATCTCACACATGAGTACATTAGAGCCACTCACCAAAAAAAGTGCTTGATGTACCCTTCTAAAAATGAATCTTGGACTTTTTTAAGGTGACATTTAAAATATTTCGGCTCTAGCTTTGACCTCTCGTGAGCTGGACCATTCTGAAAAAGGGCCCATTTTTTGCATGTTTTGTTTATTTAAGAATCTGTTTCGTTACCAACATATACAATATGGGTATCATAAGAAAGGTTTTTTTAGCGCGTCCAACTGTATATACAATTTGTCCAAGGATGATCATACATGTCTTTTTTTAAGGATATTCTGTAAAAAACCCGGTTTTTGAATTTTTTGTTCGGGGTTGTTTGTAATAAAAATGCCAAATTAACATATTTTAATCTTTAGTCGATTTAATTAAATAAGGGTCTCAGCTTTTTTTGAAATTCGTGGTAGTTTGCGTTTTGACAAAAATGCAATGGGGTGGTAACTCTTCGTTTTAAATAGGGCAATATGGGTATCAAAGTTTTTCTTTTGCCAAGTACATCATCTTTGTATATAAATAACATTGCGCCAAATCATAACTTTCTGCACCAATGATTGCTTTCTCCACAATATCGGCAACAATAAATAAGTGATTGACGCCTATGTTGGCAATCGTTAGTTTTACATTTATTTTACCATAGGCAGAGGCAGGCTCTCCAGTAGCTGTGCGCAGACTTACCCCCTATAGTGGTTCAACTGCCTTTTTCACTAAATCGGGCCTGATTATTGACTGTGATGCTACTGTGTCTATCGTAAGAATGTGCTTTCGCCCGTTGATGTACCCATAAGCAGTAAGATTGCTTTTCTCCTGCTGTATTATTGATATGGAGATTGTGGGGCCATCGGTTGTGGGAGCTAGCTCATGCGCCGTAGTGCTAGCTCTTTTTAATTTAACGGTGACTCTTTAGGTGATTCCTGATCGGCCCGGAGGCTGCTCCTTGGTGCTTTGCAATTTCTCTGGAAATGTCCCTCCCACTCTACCGCAGTTGTAGCATTTATACTTTGCCTTGACTTTTTCACTGCGAAGGTGATTTCTAAGCCACAAATATTTAAGGTGCGTAACCTCGAAGTGACTGCTGAAAGAGAGCAAGATATAAGCACAAAGCTAACAGAAGGATTCAGAGAAGTGGTCACGGAGTTAAAAGATGCATTTAAGCAGGCATTAGGGAAGAAGTATTTAATTAAATCGACTAAAGATTAAAATATGTTAATTTGGCATTTTTATTACAAACAACCCCGAACAAAAAATTCAAAAAGCGTTATTTTTACAGAATATTCTTAAAAAAGGACACGTATAATCGTCCTTGGACAAATTGTATATTCAGTTGGACGCGCCTTAAAAAACCTTTCTTATGATACCCATATTGTATATGTTGGTAAGGAAACAGATTCTTAAATTAACAAAACATGCAAAAATGGACCCTTTTTCAAAATGGTCCAGCTCACGAGAGGTCAAAGCTAGAGCCGAAATATTTTATATGTCATCATAAAAAATACCAATGTTCATTTTGAGGGGGTTACATCTTGCACAAATTTCGCTCCCATACAACTTGAGTCGCTCTAGAGTATATACAGGCAACAAACAATGGTTGGTGTATCCGCTAAATTTACGTGTGTAAAGACTTATTTTCAACCCATTATTTGGAGTAATTACCTATTTACACAAAATTTATAATCTTCTAAAATATTGTATAAGATACAAATGACAGTAAAGTATATCGGCTTAATATTATTTTCTGAAAAAGATAAGTGTTTCTATAAGATTTCACTATTTTTGTACACTGTTCCAAATGCAGTTTTTTTGTTGCATATTTGTACATACCATCACTGTTGAAGATTTCTGTTTGTTTGCGGATTCTCCTGATCTTTTGTACACATAATTAGATATTTTTTCATGATTTTCGTATTGTCAAAATCTTACAAGACTTTCGAGACGTTTCTAGAAATCACGTCACTTCCTTTTCTTGACAGGCGTTGAGGAATTATGTCTAAAGTAAATCTCAAGTAGTGCTCGAATATTGGCAAAATAGGAGTAAAAAAAGGAGGAAAGATCAGTGAAGAAAACAAAGTTAACAGGAATTACAAAATAGAAAAAAAAATATTTAAAAAGTTAGTTGAAATTTAAATCATTTCGAAAGTATTAAAAAGCATTGACCTGAATTGAAGAAAAGCAAGTAAAGATAGAATTTAACATTTTAACAGATCAAAAAAAAAGCGTATTATGTTTAGTAAATTAAAATAATTATGTGCATGGAAAAAATATAAAATAAAAACTATAAAATCTAAAAACTAGTGGATCTGTGCTAATGTAGGAATTATCTAATTACATGATTTTTGTTGATCCCCAAAAAATTTAAAAAATGAATAATAATATATAGAAACAGAAATTGAAGGTTTTGGAACTATTAATGTCGTTGTATGAAAACCACAAAAAAATATTATTACATTCTTTTAGGTCCTCTCCTAATATTAGCCAAAGGCTATAACTTTCATTCTGCATCATTTGCGATTAGCAAAGACAGCAAAACATATAAAATATTCGATCATCGAAAAAGGCCTTCTTCGTTATCAAACATGTTGGTAAGTGGTTTATATCCCAAACCAAATTTCTGACGATTTTCTTCTTTTATACTAAAAATTATAATTTCTAATTTAAATTAAAAGCAACAACAATATTTCTTATTAAAACTATAGTGTCTTAATGAATATTTCGTAGCATTCCTTTTCATTAATTAGAGAGTATAGATGATGCTTATTTTATCAAGAGAGTATATATGGTGCTTATTTTATCAAAAAGCAGTCTAAAGAAAAACTTATGTCAATAAAACCTAAATTGAAGGACAATGATGGCACTAGAAACATTTTTGTTAACGACTATTTAAGTCGTGAAACGTTTAGCTTGCTGAATTATGCTAAGGCATTGAAGAACGTTGGTTATTGTGCTGTGTATCCTGTAGCAGCAAGGGTATTCATTAAAAGAAGTGAGTGTCCAAGCTAAGAATTATAAGATGTGAAGCTGAAGTTGATAGACTATTGCTGGAAGCATCAGTCAAAAAACCAGTAGGCAATTCCTGTAACTTTCGAATGGAGAAAGTTTTCGCATGAATCGCATGGATTGAAACAAAATGATATGAATTGACACAAAATGTCATATTTCTCACAAGATCGTTTCACGTAAGGTTTTTTTTCCACCATTATTGGAAAAATGTGAGAAAAAGTGTTTCTGTAAGCATTTAAGGCGAAAAGTTTTTCATTTCAACTGTCAAATTTACTCACAATTTTAAACGGTGCGAATTTTCTGTATTTTAGTTGAGTTTGCCATTATCGTTCATGTTGGTGTGAAAAAACTACATCCTTATTAAAAATAAAAATGTTTAAGGTCATGTCTCCGATTGAGTCCATGGGTTTTAATTTTTTCGGAGAAGATGTATATCAGCAATTATTTCGAAGCAAAGTTCAAAAATGGCTATCTTCGTCATTGATTGTCAATGTACATCAACAAAAAGATAGTTTGAAAATTAATTAATATAATTAGTTTGAAAATCTTTTAGATATTTTTATTTGTTAACCCATTAATCTTTTGGAGTTCTTAAATGTTTTTTAACAAAAATGAAATTTTTACCTTATACTAAATACAGCCTAAAGTCTTGAATTTTCCCCTTACAAAATCCCTTTTTAAAAACTAAACAGACCCATTGCAGTCCGGTGACTGCAATGGATTAAAAAAAAGTCAAAAGATGTTTTTATTATCTTTGCTATGATGAACATATTGTTCCATTCCGATCATAATTGACGAAGATATAGGCAAGTCCATTTTTTAACTTTGCACCTAAGTGACTCCCGGCAAGGGTCTTTTCGCGCACATTTTTTCCAAAATGTAATATCTGGGAGCGTTGGGAGACGAATCGGGTAGGTGCCACTAAAATATACTTGTTTCAAAGAATGATGAACTACTTGATATAGAACAATTAAGTAAATTGTTTAAATGAACTAGTTATCACGTAAAATATATAAAAATAAAAACATTAAAATAATTGTTTAATAAAATCGATAGTTAGAAGGTAAGTAAGACAGAAAAGGTATTTATATTAAAAAATTTTTAATGTATTTATTTTTTCAGAAAACGGAACGAATTTATAAGGAGCAGAAAGCGAAATTTGTGGACCACATGAGCTCTAATTTGGAATTTGCCAGAGGGCGATAAATTCTTAGTAAATTTCGACGATCGAACATTTCAGCAGTTATCAATGATGTTGATGTGTTGCCTCTTTTCGCATTAAAATGCAGAAACACTTTTTATACACAAATCGAGAAACAGTGGAATTTTTTTTTCACACTTTTCGATGCGAAAACTTCTCGCAAAAAGTTACAGGAACTGCCTACAGGTAATAGAAGAACTCAACAGGCAACAACTGATTTCTAACGAAGTGTCTAATCATATGTTTTTATCACCTAAATAAGTCATGGATTTTTCATGGAAGGTAACCGAAACAAATGCGGTTATCCGTAAGGGTAATGCTATTTTCTATTATTTCGGTAGCGGTATTTTAGCGATAACGTTATTTTAGTTATTTCGGTAACGATATTTTAAGGGTAACGTTATTCTTGCTAGTTTCAATGCACAACGATATATTTAACCCCATCATGATCAGACTTTTTGAAGATATATATATGTATGTACATAGAATATATTTTTGAATATTGTTACTTCACAGCGACCCCTTGCAGAAATATCTAAAGCTAACACAAACATTTTTACATTATGAACCACATATGGTTTGAAATTAATTGGCAAAAAGTAAGTATGCCTGAGTAAAAAAACTAATATGGAACAATATTTAATCATATTCAATGTTATATTCCTTAATGTCTTATTTTATCTAAAAAATGGCAGATCAAATTTTTTTTTATTTATTAATTATTAGTATTAAAAATACTTTTAAAATATCTCAAAAAAAAATTTACAAAAATTCTTATAACAAATATTCTTGTAAGATCTATAAATTTACATTATTTCTGATAAATTTTTCACATTCTTTTCTAAATACATTATTATTTGTTTAATTTTTTACAATACATTGCTCTTTCATAGAAAATAGTTAAAACCTTTGTAGAAGAGTGTTTTTTGCATTTGCGTTGTCCGTTGAATTCGAAAATCATCTGCATTTCTTAGCCCATATGGTTGTACTTCTCCGACATATTTTATTTGTTCGCATAGATATTCTGGAGCTTCTCCCTGTTTCATTTTCTTGATAAAAATCAATGTGTTGAGTTCTAATCTTTGCTAAACGTTCATCCATTTAAGATTTCCTATCATTTCGTTAACATGTGTATAGCGATTACATTTTAAAATAATTCTCATTATTTTATTTTGAAGTTTCTGCATCCTTTTTATTTGAGATGTATTACAACACGTATATAATATTGTCGATCATTTTTGATATTTTATTTCTTATTCTTTGGAAAAAGCCAATTTTTTTTACTAATTTTTTACAAATATAGTCTATATGGTTTTTAAATTTCAATTCATTGTCTATAACAAAACCAAGATACTTTATTCACTTTTTCTATGATTTTGTCATTAATTTTGAAAATTGTTTCGGAATTCATTTTATTTCAATTATTTTAGTTTTACTTTCGTTCAGCTTAAGTTTGTTTATTTTCAACCAAGTATTAATTTTCTTTATATCATGAACCATATTTTCCCGACATTGTCCTTCATTATCTGCTTCCGTGTATATCAGCGTATCGTCTGCGTATAAAACCATTTCACATTTGTCCAATACGTTTGGCATGTCATGTAGGTATATGATGAAAAGCAGGGCACCCAAAATAGATCCTTGTGGAACACCGTTATCATTTCCTATTTCATCTGATAAAATATCGTTAACTTTTGTAATTTGTTTTCTATTTTTCAAGTAAGACCTTACCTTGTATTCCATACATATTAAGTTTTCGTACCATAATTTTTTTGTCAGTTGTTTCAAATGCTCTTTTGAAGTCTAAGAATAAAGCCATTATTTTGTTATTTCTTTCTATATTTTTCCCATCTACTTATTACATAGTTTACAGTCGTTTCACATGAGTATTTTTTACGGAAGCCTGATTGATACTTTGACAAAATAGCATTATCTTTACTATATTCTTCCAATTGTTCTTTTACCACTTTTTCTAAAATTGTCTCACAGTTTTTTAAAGTATTTACTGGCCTGAATTCTTCACAATTATTTGTCTTGGCTACTTTTTCTATTGGTGTTACCATAGACTCTTTCCAGATTTCAGGAAACTCCCCTGTTTCAAAAGATTTATTTATTATTTTCAATAGTGTTTCTACAGTTATATTCCAGTTGTCAATAATTATTTTAATGGATATCTTATCATAGTCAGTTTTATTTTTCATTTTTCCTATTATATTCTTAAGTTCTAAAATGTTTATTTCACGGAACTTAAATTGTTATTTATCATAGATACTTGGTTTTCATATTGCACATTATCGATTGAGTCTCTTATTAATTTAATACTATCTACGAAATAATTATTGAAATGACTATCAATTTCCTTGTTATCCTTATATTCTATATTGTTAAATATCACAGACTTTATCACATTTTGATTCTTTTTAAGAACTAGACTTTTGATCTCCCTCCATATCTGCTTTTGATCTTTTGCATTGCTAATTTTGTTATTTATGTAGATATTTTTTTCGTTTTCTATTTTTACTTTATAAATATTTCTTATTGTTTTGTAATTTGTCCATGCTTGGTTTGTATTTTCTAATCTAGCCGTTTGGTATTTAATTATCTTTTCTCTCTTCATTGAATGCAATTCAGCGTTAAACCATTTATTAACAGTACTTTTCTTATTTATCATTATTTTTCTTGAAAATTTTTTAAAAGTCTCCTTAAAACAATTGTCAAATAAATATACATTTTCATTTAAATCTTTATATTCATGATACATCATATTAGTGCCTAATTCTGCATTAAACGTCTCTTTGTTATACAAAAATATTTCTTTCTGAAAATTGTCTGCTTTTTTTTGTTCCGTGTTTTCAATTTCAATTAAAATATTTATCATTTCGTGGTCCGCTATTTTATTTGTTGTACAGTTTTTAACTGATATATTATAAGTATTTGTTATCACATAATCTATTATAGTTTTAGAACTTTCTGTTATTCGAGTATATTCATTTATAATTTGTCTTAGGCCATTGTCATTTAGTGTACATTCAATTTTGTTTTTATATAAGGAATTTTTTGACCAGTCTATATTAAAATCTCCAGCAACTAAAATGTCACAATTTTGAGCACAAATATCTTCTAGGACTTCTAAACTATTATAAAAATCTAACTCCCCGTAGCTCGGTGATCTGTATATTGCAACAATTATCAAGTTGTTGTTTTCATATGTGGCTCTACGAACTAAAATCCAATATGTTATTTCAATTAATTTTGTTACTTTTCAATGTTTTTTAAATATATCGCAACTCCTCCAGTTCTTGTAGATGTAGATAGCGACACAATATGATCATATCCTTCTAGCGTGATCTCTTTCCCGTCGATATTTTTTTGTTAAATGCGTTTCCGAAAGTATAAATAACTCCGGGCCGCAATAATTTCCAATTGGTTATAATTATTAACTAGTCCTTGCACATTGGTGTACAATAGAGCACGTATATTTTTTGGTTGCTAAACTGCTAGACCCATTCTTCTCATCTTTAAATTTAGCTTGTTTTGGTATACTGGACAGTCTTTGTTATTTGTAAAATGATTTTACTAATTCCATATAAAGTTTACTGTTCATTTTTACACAATTTATGCATCTCATTAAAGTTTCTTCGTTCGTGCTTGCACTCTTTTGTTTTATGTTGACCATGACATCTTAGACATATTTCCTGGTTCCTACATTCTTTTGCTAAATGGTTGTAACCTCTGCATTTTAGGCATTGTATTACCTCTGTGCCATCAAACACTCTACACCTCTCCCATCCTATATTCACTTTTGTAGTTGCTATCAATTTTGTATATGTTTCATTATCTACTGTTAAGTTTTACATTGTATATTGTTTTATTATTTCGTATTTTTCAATTATTTTCAATTTTGCATCGGATATACTGGATTCTGTTTTTTAATTTTTCAATTATATCCTCGTTTTCATGATTAAATGTCATATCCGTTATTTTTATTTTCAATTCTATGGGGTTGGGCACCTTTATATCATATCCTTCAGTTAATTTATTTTCTGTTGCATTTTTTATTTTCTCTCTTTCTTCACTGCTCTCACTTTGAATAACCACCGTTCCATTTCTTCTATTCTCTACGCTGGTTATTTTTAAATCAACTGGATTTACTTTTTTATTTAATTCTTCCTTGGTTTTTTCTACTGTTTGTTTTTCTTTTGGTTTTAGGATTAAAGGCACCTGTTTGTTTACATCTGGCATCACTGGTTTTTTTTAACAGTTTCTGCATATGACATTTTTTTTTTGCCAGTTTCTTTTATAACATTTTTTATTTCGTTACACATAGTTATATTTTTTTCTTCTATTGATTTGCGCATATCTTTGTTTTTGTTTTTAAATTGTTCTATGTGATCATGTATTTTTTTATTTCTGCCATATTTTTTTCACAGGATTTATTTACTGCATCCATTTCTTCATAACGTTTTTCAATAGCCTCTAATAATTGCTTTATTTCACATTCATTTTGTTTAAGTGACGTTGCAAATTCATGCTTATAATCTACCAAATTTTGTTTATTTAAGCGAATCTCATCTTGAATTTCTCTTAATACCATGTCGACATCATGTATGTACTGCATGCAGTCATCACAGACAAAAAGTATGAAGTTGCTAGCTTCCAAAATTTTTACCGAAAATTGATCAATGCCGGAACATTTAGTTGAATTATGAAATATCTTTTTACATACATCGAATCCCTGTTTCACCACGAATCGACTGTTTACATTTACTGCACTCAGCCATTACTGAGCGTCTTTTATCTATTCTTTCCAATTAACCAAATATGTTTATTTTTATTAAAATTTATATGGCACGTAAAGAATATTTTATTTACAATAGTCCTATCTTTTTTATTAAACCAAATAATATTTTATTTTATAAATTTTTTAAGAGATTTATCGATACAATTTTTCAAACTTTCCAAGGTTGGGTACCTGGATCCAGAAATATATTTGGGGACTTAGAAGGGTCTGAGTTGATCCGAAAAATGGCAGATCAAATTAGACCCAACAATATATTTGGGGATAAAGTAATATCCAAATTTATCCCAAAAAAGTCAGATCGAATTGTATCAGATTATATCCAACAATATAATCACCCTTATTCTAGTTGTCGTTATCAATGTCGTCGTCGTTTTTGAGTCAACATCACTTTGCTTCGATGTCGACATCACTTCGACATCAAATTGGTATTCTAAAACAGTGTTGTAACGACGTCGACAGTTTATCGATTTAAACAATAACACATCTCTAAAAATTAAGTCGGCAGATTTATTTTGTTTATTATTTTTGCGAAAAAATGTTTTTTATGTGTAATTTAAATTCTGATACCAGTGATGAAGAAAATAAAGAATATCTAGTATTGGAAAGAAGACTTCTCATACAGAAATCCAATATCTTTAATCTGCCGTATAACAAGTGAGTAGCAAAATCAAAGTCTGTTACTTTAAAGAATGTTAATCTTCTAATTTTTTTAAAAGGTTTGAAAGTTACTTTCGCCTTCAAAGATGTGCTGGAAACAATAGCACCTAATTTGAAAACCGGAATCAAGTTTACATATATTGCCAAAACAATAAAGTTGGCAGCTACATTAAGATTTTTAGCCCAGGGGTCGTACCAGCTCAGTGTTGGAAACGACTTGAACTTAGGGTTCAGCTGTTTCTGAAACTGTAGAAGATTTGCCACAGCTCCTCCAGCGGGCTCAATATAAATTGCTTGAATCTTCCGCCACCTGTAGCATTACATTTGGCTTTGTTGGCTACCATTTTCTTTTTAACTTTAAATTTTAAGTCTCGCCAAACCTATAAATAAAGTTTGTTATATTTTTATAATGCACTTTATATGATCATGCTTTCTTTACCTTCTGCCATCCATCTCACATTATTCTCGGTGGGCCAAGTGCATTTAATAAATTTGATATTTCTTCCCATTTTTTTCCGTTTTTTTTTCAGTCATTACTTTTCCGTTACTAAAAATTGTGTCGACAAAATCAGAGGCGTTTCAAGACAATATCGTCGTCACATTTTCCTACAGAATGCCAAATACTTGTCGACAGTTATCAATTATTTTCGATAACGACAACGGGAATACCAATTTCAAAAAAAATCCCAAGACGACATTGTCTTGTGTCGATGACGACAACTATAATAAGGGTGAATATACACGGAAACTACACATTTTCCAATTATACTTCAGAAATAGTCAATTGTATTTTAGAAATTGTCAATTGCATTTTAGAATAGTCAATTGTATTACAGAAATAATCATTTATATTTCAGAATAGTCAATTTTATTTCAGAAATAGTTAATTGTATTTCAGAATAGTCAATTGTTTTTGAGAAATAATCAATTGTATTTCAAAATAGTTAATTGTATTTTAAAGATAGTCAATTGTATTTCAGAAATTGTCCATTGTATTTAAGAAATAATCAATTGTATTTCAGAAATTGTCAATTGTATTTCAGAAATAGTCAATTGTATTTCAGAAATAGTCAATTGTATTTCAGAAATAGTCAATTGTATTTCTGAAATAGTCAATTGTATATCAGAAATAGTCAATTGTATTTCAGAAATAGTCAATTGTATATCAGAAATAGTCTATTGTATTTCAGAACTAAAAAAGCAGTACACCCTACGTTTTTGAGTTGTTATATTTAATTTCGTTATTGTCTTGTATTTTAATAATTTTTGTATTTTCAAATGCTGAAACTAGAAAGTTGAAATTTGGTATTCTGGTTCCTTCTCCAGTGTAGGTAACAGCTATGGCGTGACTTTTGGAAAACCCAAAGAGGAGGGTCAAAAAAGCGGAAAATTCTTCCCCTTGACGGTCTGCCAAAACCGCTGGAGCTGCGAATTTAAAATTTGGTACATAGATTCCTCATCCAATGTAAATGTGCAATGATGAAAATGTTCAGATGTGCAAAAGTGCAAATTTGTAAATGTGCAAATATGAAAGTGTGCAAATTTGGAAAAGTGAAAATGTGCATATGTGAAAATGTGCAAAATTGCAGAAGTGCAAATGTGAAAATATGCCAAAGTGTAAATGTGCAAGTGAAAATTTGAATTATTGTTTGATGGTTTTATGGATTAATTTTTTGATAGATTGATGGATCGATGGTTTGATGGATTGATGGCAATGTAAATGTGGAAATATGCAAATGTGTAAATGTGCACATGTGCAAATGTGAGAATGTGTAAATATGTAAATATTGTTTTCATTTAAAAAAAAATTGGTTTAAAAATTTATAAGACATAGAATTAAATTTTTTTAACGCCTAACTTTAAACTGTCATCTTTAAAATTCTACAAAGATTTTTTTAAATAGTTATGAAATGTGGGGGTTTAAAGGATAAATTTTCTTTTAAAAGTATAGATTATTTAGAATTTTGCAACTATAGACCAAGGTGCTTTAAAACTCCGTACTTTTGTGGAGTATTTTTTTTGTTAATTCTTGATTTCATGCAAACTTGTTAAGATTTTTCAAAAATTTAAATTTGGTTTTTTCGTCAAATTAAAAAAAAAATTTTTAGATCTTCTTCTATTTGAAATATTTTTTTTTTTTTTAAATATTTTTAAAAGTATCCCAATAGTCTTTGGTGATAGGAATTTAGATAGTTTATTAGACATTTCTCAAGCCTGGTTAGGTAATTTTTTTCAGCAGTAGTGTTTTACAGAAAACATACTAAAATGTTAATAAGAGCAAAAAATATACACATTTTTGTATATTTTGGAACTGATCGGTGGGATTTTATACAACATATAATTTTGCGAGAAAATTTTGGAATTTCTAAATAAAACAATTTCAAAAAACTAAAAACTTCTTTTATTTTCAAAAAATTATGTAAACTAAATTCAAGTACATACTTATATGTTTTTCTTTAGTTTAACCAACCCCTTGTCTTCACATTCAATATAATATGCCATGAAATTTGAAAATTTGCACACAAAAGAACAACGAAAAGAATTTTATTGTTTTTTGTGTAATTTTCAAATATAATGGCAAATTTTATTGCATTTGAAGAAACCTGGTAGACAAGATCATAACTTGTGTAGACATTACTTAATAAAAAAATGTATCGGTATTTTAAAGGTAAAGTTATTTTCTATAATTTTGGTAACGTTATTTTAAGGTTAACGCTATTTTTTATTATTTCGGTAACGTTATATAAAAGATAACAATTTTTTCAGTTATTTCGGTATCGTTATTTTAGCGATAACGGTATTTTCTACTATTTCGGTAACGGTATTTTAAGGATAACGATTTTTTCAGTTATTTCGGTAACGGTATTTTAGGGGTAACGATAGTGAGTTGAAAGGGTATTGAATCGATAACGGTATTATAGCGATATTGCCTGACAATCCTGGTATTTTTTGATTTAGCTTGTTTTTTTTTTAATTTTTCCTTTTTTTATGATTAACAATCAATAGTTTTTTAAAATTTAAATTCATTTAAAAATTATGCCAATAAAATATCAAATTTATTTTTTAACATAATATGTGTAAACGTCAGAAGTATTTTTTCAATAAAAAAATTAATAAATTTAAGAATTTGATAAGTATGTTACCACGACTATCTAATATTATTTCTGTCCAAGAAACTTGGTTCGATAAGAAGTTGATCGAAATATATAATATTCCTGGTTATAGTGCAATACATTGTTGTAGAGATGATTGATATGGAGGTACTACAGTTTTTGTGAAAAGCAATTGGAGTTTAACATAGAGGTTTGCACCAGTAAAGATTTTGTTGAAACAATTGTATTAACAATAAATCAAATTAAATGGTAAATCTATTTAGTTTGTATCTTTTTATAAATCACACAAGTGTGTTTTAGATAAATTTTTACCATATCTCGAAAATCTTCTTGGAATTTATGGCCCTTATCCATGTATTTTTGCTGGTGATTCCAACGTTGATTCTTTAAATGCAAATGCTTCGGAAGAACTTTTTAATCTACTGACAAATTATGACTTTAGGATTTGTCATTCATTACGACCAAGTAGATGAGAAGAGTCACGACCAAGTAGAAGATATGAGAAGAATAAACCAAAATAACGTAGATTTAGCAAAGAGATTAAAAGGTATCAGCAGGGTGGTTAAAAATACTTTCAGAAAGTCAATGAATAATTTTTATAAAAACAACTTAGAAGAATTTCAGCAAAATCCAAAGAAGTGCTGGAAGTTTATCAATGAAACCCTTGGGATAACCCAGAAAAAGTCAGTAAATTTTAAAGACTTTAATGGGGAACTACTTGTGGATGATGCAAAAAATACCGAAACTTTAAATAAACATTTTCTAGCGTATTGAACAAAAACAAAAAAAAAAAAAACATGAAGGGAAAAATACGGAAAAAAATGTATTTAATTTCTAATTTTGTAATTTAATAAAAATAAGCTGAAAGTGTATGCAAGGATCGGATCGTTAATATGTTAAGTTATAAGATTTGTTCTGTAAATATATCGATCAGATTGAATGGGAGGAATAAATAAATATTTAACACTATGTATTGTTAACAGTGTCATCACTGTTTTTGTTAATAACTGTTAGTCACTCCCTATGTTGTTTTTGTCTGGTTTTTGGTTTTATCTTTGTCCATTTGTGCCTTACTGTTTGTTCCCAATATACCATATAGCAATCAAACTGCAATACAACTTGAAAATAAGCTTATATTAATAGTGTGTTTTAAGCTTTTCTTAATTTCGCTTATTATAATATTTATAAAATGTGAATTCACAAGCAGTATTAAACAATGCTAGAGAAAAGATTATTATACATAACTTTTTCTCAAGTATGCTTATGAACAACATACAACAACAAAGCAATATGACGATTGAAATAGAAATATTTTTCAATACATTATAGTCTTGTTGTCTTTGTTCTACGCTTATAATACATACAACAAGTGCCATTACTTTTTCTTTAAATTTGTCAAACGTGTTTTGCGTGTTCATTTAGTTGTAAGTTTTATATAGTGAACGTGCAATTGCATATTAAATTTAATTATTTTTATTTATGGTTAAAAATAATTATTATTATTTATATATAAAATGAATTATTATTTTTTATATTTAAAATGAGTTATTATTATTTATTTTTAAAATTAAAATAAAAAAAAATTTAATTAAAGAAAAGAAAATAATTATGATTTCTCTTTTTCAACTATTAATAATATATTATTTTTGTAAGCTTATTCTACAATTGCAAGAATAAGCTTATAGTAATCATACACACATAATATTTTCACCAGGCTTCAGTTTTGATTTTTCTACAATTGCTTTTTAATATATTTTCAAGTCTTTTTCAAGCTTAAGGCTTGTGTTTGTATGCTTATAATAATATTATTCTCAAGTCATTTGGTATGTTGGGTTATTGCTAGTTAATAACAAAACAGTAAAAGCACATGAATAACGGTCCAGTTTTACATGTAATGCTGGATACACACTACGCAACGTGTTTATGCAACCTGTTTTATTTCGTTGTTGGTTGCATAGTCTGTAGCCTTGTTTATGGTTTCATTTCATGTTGCATTCGAGGTTTCAAAAATATTAAAATATTTTAATATTTTCTGGTTGCATTGATGTTGGTTGCATAGTTTGTATCGTTGTTTATTGTTTTTACCAGTTTAGTTCATTGAAAACAAGCAAGCTGTGAATGCTCACCGCTCATTTTTTCAACGACGTTCACTGCGAAAACAAAATAACTTCTGCAAAGAATATAAAATACAATTTTTGTGTTTTCTGTTAAAATTTAAATTTTTTCAAATTTTAAATTCTTGGAATTTTGTACTGTGGCATTTTAAATACATAAGCGGTGCATATATTAAAAAAATAAATTTGCGCTTTTTCATGTATGCTTACGTAAAAATTTTTACATCTTTTATTAATATCTTTAAAAGTACAAGCATAAAAGTCGAAATTTGTATCACAAAATGAGACCATAAGTCTTAATTCTTAAAATATATAAATAAAATTAATTTTCGATCGGTGTTCGTACGTATATTCGCACTTTTGCCTTTAAACCCCTCATTAGGGTTTGCAGATCTCTTGTTCCCACATTGTTTACTACTTTAATCCAAGAGGTGATACTTTTTTTAATTAAAAACAACTTTGGATGTTTTTCGTAATATTTGCTTCACTTGTGCCCAAAATTTTTCTATTGGGCCAAGCTCTGGGCAATTTGTTGGGTCGCACAGTTTTGGACATTTTACATTATTACGATCGAACCAGCCTATTGTTGGATTTGCATAATGTATCGTAGCCAAATTTTGCCAGAATAACGGTTGATTTGAGTGCTGCTTATATACTTATAAATAATTCTGCATTAGTGAAAAAGCATTTTTGAAATAATTTTCAAAAATTTTAATGAATTTTTAGACAAATTTTTAAATATTTTTGGATAATTCAAAAACTGGTTGTACAATTTTGAAACATTTTTAAACAATTTGAAAATATTTTTGAACAATTTCAAATAATTTTTGCACAATTTTAAAACATTTTTGGGCAATTTGAAATAATTTTTACACAATTTTAAAATTATTTTGGTAAATTCTGAATTAAAACTGGAAATGATATAGTGTTAAAAAATACATAATGCAAAAATGCACAGATTGCGTCGTCATAAATATTTAATGCTGAAAAAATGCAAATGACAGGCCAGCTAGTTTCAATTAAAGGCAAAAAAATCTGTTTTTCTTGATTTTTCAAAACTTTTATAAGAATTGCAAAACTGCATAAATTCTAACCCTCATGACATTTTAAACTAAAATATAAAAAAAGATTAAATAAAAAAATTAAAAAAGTTCATCAGAACTATTTTCTCAATTTGAATAAATGCTTTAGAAAAAAAAAATATACGATATACTATAACTTATGCTTTAGAAGTAATGAAGAGTAATATTTTAAGATATACATCGGGTTTATATCCAGATCACTGCACATGAATTTTTTGGAAGTGCCTTCGAATAACACCAAAAAAACATAAAAGAATGCCAACTGAAGTTTAGTAAGCAATGAAAGAAGTTATAGTCACAGAATGACTACAATTTTTTTTGCTGGGTTCTTTTATATAGAAATTTGTCTTCAAAAAACCACGAAGCACGTACGGTTTGGTGGCAGGCCATACTTAAATTTTTTTTAGCAAATTTGTCTACCTTTTTATATTTGAATTTTTTCATTACACCCCATCTAACATAAGCCGTATAAAATTAAACACCGGGGATTTGTTTGAAATTACTTTTTAGATAAGGCTCGTCATCCATCAAAATGCATCCTTTAAAATAATTTAATTTTGACGTTAACGACTTTCCCGCTCTCTTCTTGGATCTTCTATCTATTTTATTATTTCTATTTGGAACTTTTATTACTTTAATGATCTTAATTTAAATTTCGTTCTCAAATGTACATATACTGGTTATACATTATATTTTTTGGCCAAATACCGTTCAGATGGGCTAGGATCTTCTTTGAAGTCCTTTACAATATCTTTAGCCAATTTCGGGTTCATAGAGGTTGGTTGAAAAGTTCCTGCGCTCGAAATGAAAGAATACTGTTTTTGTTACAAAATATATTTTTTTATTCAATATAACCACCTTGAAGCTTAATACACTTGTTCCAATGATCTTCCAATAATTTTATCCCATCCTTTTAATGGTTTTCCGGAAGCTCTGCAAAATAACCGTCTACGGCTGCTATGGCCTTTTCATTCGACGAAGAATGCTTTCCACGAAGGAATTGTTTGAGATTTCTGAAGAGATAGTAGTCACTGGGAGCGAAATCTGGTGAATACGGTGAATGTTCAAGCAATTCGTACTTTAATTCTTTGAATTTAGCCATCGTTAAAACACTTTTGTGAGCAGGTGCATTGTCTTGATGAAAAATTATTTTTTTCTTCTTTAAACCAGGTCTTTTCTCACGAATTTTTTCATCCAGCTGATCCAAAAGGCTGCAATAACATTCAGAGTTGATTGTTTTACCTTTCTGAAGATAATCAATCAACAAAATTCCTTTTGCATCCCAAAAACTGATGCCATAACCTTCTTTGCTGATCGTTGTGACTTCACCTGCTTTGGAGCTGAACAACCAGCTTCAGTCCACTGTAAACGTTCTTGTTTCAATTTAGGATCATGGTGGTAGATCCAAGTCTCATCAGTTATAAAACGACGCAAGAAGTCGGTTTTATTCGGCTTAAAACGCTCCAAATTACGCTGAGAAATTTGTTTTCGTTCGAGTTTTTATTAAATTGTTAATGTGTGCGGCACTAACTTTCCAAACAGTTTTTTCATACATAATTCTTCATGTAAAATATGGAGTACTCGTTCGTCTGAGATGCCTATGGCATTAGCAATTTCACGCTTAGTCGAACTTGGAACTTCACTAACCATATTATGTACCTGCTCAATGATTTCTGCTGTGGTTGCAGTTTTTGGTCGTCCTTCGCGTGGATCGTCTTCAAGGCTGGTACGACCACGTTTAAATTCACCAGCCCAAAATTGAACGGTGCGTTTTGAAGGTGAGGACTCCTTATACACTTCTAACAATTGTTTATAAATTTACTTTGCTTTTAAACCCTTCAAAACAAAGAATCTAATGACTGCACGATATTAAATTTTTTTCCATATTCAAAAAAATCAATGACACGTCAACTTCAAATGTCTTGTAAACAAAGAAAGAATTGACAGAATGACTTGCAACTTTGCATGTGTTCTCAGGACAGTTATACCAACTTGAGAAAAAAAGTTTAGAGCTAGCAGTGCCATCTCTTGTTGAGCGCAGGAACTTTTCAACCAACCTGTAAATCCACTTTCGACCTGATTTTGATTTTCTGTGATGCTCCAACTTGTCTTCCTATTGCTGCAAAGGAAGCCGTTAGATTGTTCAAAAAAGTGTCCAAAATTAGTCTTCTTCAATCGATGTCATTGCTATGAAAACTTGTGTTTGACTAAACACGTGTTTATATATAATAGAGCTGATAATAAGGAATTTAAAAAGTAGCGGAACTTTTCCCTTGCACTAAATGAAACTTAGTAATTGATAATTAACTTTGTAAAAAATTTTACGTAAGCATACTTTAAACAAAAGTAAATAAACGTCAAATATATATCCAATAAGAAGTTACATAATACTGCAGAAATAAGCAGAATGGATAATTTCATCATACACATAATATGTAAGAGACCACATTAACCAAAGTTCGAAAAACTATGAAAATAATTTTATGTATACGTTTAATATTAAGTACATTTTGGTTCTTTTTGTGTTTTTTTTTTTGTTTTTTTTTACGTTAGACTAACACTCAGGGGATGTCCCCTACTAATGCAGTGCATTGTGTTAGAATTAGGAAAATATGTTATGAGAGGGAGGAATGAGGGAGTAGTGTTGAAGAGTACAGACAATATGCAATATATCTGCAATAGTACAACAACCGGGTACACACTTTGTTGCTGAATTGGTTACTCAGTGATCAGTGCTATACCTTCATCACTAATTGGCCCAACAACCAAAAGAATACAAGGCGGTTGTACAATTCAAAATAGAGAACAAAATTAAAAAAGGGAGAGGAAAGGGAAGGGAAAAAAATCTAGCAACAATAACACAGGCAAATAGAGACATAAAAGCCCTTTGCCCCTTTCAGTTTTTTTATTAATTAATTTATTATAATTATTATTTTATCAACACTGGACATAAAAACGGCGCGTTTAAATTCGATTTAACGACATTAAAAACATAAACAATTTAAAAGACAGAACTTGTTTCTCTCCGCTTTTAGATCATTTTGATAAAAATCTATTATGCTAAAAAATTCTTTTGACGAAACGTGAAAGATTCGGTTTAGTGCAATATATTATAAATTCTTATTATAAAGTGTGGTAAACACTATCGTGACCGAAAAATCTATTTGTCAGGAGAAATTTTTACCAAAAATCGCGCAATTTTTGCTAAAAAAAAATTCACATTTTGTTTTTCGTATATTAATAGGCGCCGCAGGCTAGAATTTTGTTTTCATACATTAAAAACAAATATAGTTCTTCACAAGTTTCGAAATTGACCAGCTCTAAGACGCAATGTCATAGAAAACCATTGGCTTTAAAATTTTATAAGATTGTTACCAGCAAATTTAATAAGAACTGGCTGGGAGGACACACTTATGGACGGAGACAGAAGTTTACTTATTTTTTTAACAATTTTGAGAGGCATTTGTTGCTCATCTCTAAAATATTTGATTTATATAAAATGATTTTTATTCTAATTGTTAAAAATATTTAAATTTATGTTACATTCGGATGTTATTGATTCCATGCAATATAAATGCGTATAATGCTGTGCATATTCTTGGGGCCACTTTGCACAACGCCACCGTGAACTACATCGAATTCTTAAAAATAAAAAACAGCACAGATATCATGGGAACGTGGAATAGCCACGTGCAAATTTTTATTCAAATTCAAAGACCATTTCAAAAACGATTAGATTGTTTCAAAAACTTTTGGAATGACCCCAAATGTAATTTATAAAGTATCAATTGAAATTCAAAAACACCAAATTAAATATAATAAATATTTATTGAATTTCAATAAATTTTTTAATTGCCTTTGGTATTTTTTAATTTTAATTGATCTTTTTAAGTATCGATTGCGAATTTTTTAATTTTATTTGTAATATTTTGACTTTAGTTAAATTTCAGTTTTATTTTTTTAATTTCAATTGTCATTTTTGGGCAATTTTGTTTATAAAAAAAACTTTCTTTTTATATCTCTATATCTATAACTACTTGTTTGGATATATGGACTTCAACTGAGCACGAAATATAGATATTATATTGCATGCCCCCCTCTACATTTTCTAACAAACACATAATTTATTTTTTAGCTTTTGTTGTTTTTAATATTTCATTAAATTACAAATAGAAAAATTTCAAATATTTTTAGGACTTAGCAGCATTTTTATAAATTCTTACTTTTTAACTACTTTGAAAGTCTATATAAATTAAGTTGTTAATTAAATTTTTCAAATTTTAAATACATATGTTTTAATTTATAACTAAACTCAGATTTTTAACTAAAAAAAGTAATACAATTGGAAACACGAATATTTTGATTAAAAAGAAATATTTAAATTAAATAATTCCACTTAGGACCTGTGAGAGGTAGCTAAATAAATTCTAAACTAAATACAAATTGACAAAAGATTTTAAAATTTCTTTGAAAAAATATTTGAACAATTTTTAAAATTTCATAGAAATTTGGATACCTGAATTTAGTTTAGATTTGATTAAGCCACCCAGCAAAACTTTGGTAATGGGTGCGATATTCTCATGCTTTACCTTGTAAATATTGCTTGTTACCTTTTTCATTATTTGCAAGCATAAAGTAATACGTTACTGATTATTGATTACGCAATATATGATTTATAAATGTAAAGTCATAATTGAAATATTTTTGAAAATCTATTTTTAGATACATTACTTTGTGTTTTTTTGTAAGCAAAAGGGTAATGTATGTATGTTTTGACAACACTAACGAGAAACTGAAGCGCAAATTGCAAAATTAATCCATTTGATAATTCTCGCAGTGCTTTGGAAGAAAGTTTTATCACATCAAAAGCAAAGTTGTCATTTCTTTTAAATAAATGTCGTTGCTCTAATTCAATGGAACATAGTTTTCTCAACGCTTCTATGGTTGGAGCGTCACATCAAACTCGTTTGCCCTCGTTAAAATTGCCCCGATTCGATAGAAAATATGCTGATTACAACGTTTAATAACATTTTAATAAAGTAACCAATTATCTTTAACCTATTCGTAATCATTTAGGTAACCAATTATTTTGTTACACCTATATGCCGAAAGGTAACAAATTACTTTTATTTTTTTAATAAGCATAGTTGTAGGAATGAATCCATTACTTTGAGGCTCATCGCCTGTAAAATTCATCAATGAAGTAAGGTAATCCATCAGCCCCTATGGCTATACATTATTTGGTAATGTGTAGTTTTGCTGGGTCTTCAACTGGTTTGCTTCGAGCATATAATTGAACGCTATTTGCGTTAAAATCGTGCTGAAAACAAAGGTAGACAAGCTCCCAATAAAAGTTTTACAGAAGGGGAGTCTAAATGGTTAGTACAAAAAACTGACTGTTATGGCCGAAAATATTTGGGAGACAAATCGCAGATGCTGATTTCAATGAGCGAATTGCTAGAAACAAATCATTTATAAATGAAAATGCCCGTGAGCATTTAAATAAGGGTCCATTGTTCTGGATAACTGTAATTTTTGCTAATGAAGTGAAGGTTAACATATTTGGACCAAATGTAGGGTCTTCCATCCCGTCCAAATAGGTTAATTTTCACTTCATTAGCAAAAATTACAGTTCTTCAGAATTCTTGACTCTTATTTAATGCTCACGAGCAAAATGCAGCCTTTTGATTATATTTTTATACTCTTCACCACAGGTGGAAGGGTATATATAAGTTTGTCATTCCGTTTGTAATTTCTACAATATTGATCTTAGACCCTACAAAGTATATATATTTTGGGTCCTTATGAAGAGCGAAGTTGATTTAACGATGTCCGTCTGTGTGTTGAAATGGGTTTTCCGAAGAACCCAGACATTATGAGGACTTGATTGTTTTTTATTTTTGTGACATGTAATCCATTTCTGTTTGCTATTAAAAATCAGACAGATCGGTTAATAAATGGCTGAGATATTACCAAAAAACCAGGACTACCTCTAATTTTTTCCGTAAAATCCCTTTGTTTAATATGTATGTAGAATTTTACGCATAACAACACATCCATGTGTTAAAATTCTTTTCGTTCATCTCCACCTTTTATACACAAACAACACACATACAAAGATTTGTCATTTAAATAAAAACTAAACAAATCTCTAATGAACGAAGACTTTTATATATGTACCTCTATTGACGATGATTTTGTGTGAGCTTCAATAGCTCAGTTGTCTAGACGCTATGTCACAAATACTTTTTTTCTCTAATTCCGCGGGTTCGAATCCCGGTCAATTCCCTTTTTTTTGTACATTTTTTTTATTATTTTCTTAAGACTTTTTTTTTGTTTATTTTTGGTTTTTTTTAACATTTAATAATTAATTTATACTAAATTTTATATTAATAATTAAATAATCCATAAATAGTCTAAAAACATCAAAATTTTTATAAAAAACCCTCTGATACAAACAAAATACAAACGGTTTTATTTCTATTTTTTGCTCCGATTTAAAAAAATTTATAAAAAGATTTTTAAACCATTTTATTTCTCATATATTAAGAAAATTTTATACATAATTTCCGT
The DNA here is from genome assembly GCA_949748255.1 of Eustalomyia histrio. Classification (NCBI taxonomy): domain Eukaryota; kingdom Metazoa; phylum Arthropoda; class Insecta; order Diptera; family Anthomyiidae; genus Eustalomyia; species Eustalomyia histrio. The sequence continues at coordinate 105,485,342 of OX456526.1, forward strand.
TTGAGTGCAACTATTTTAGGTCATAACTTATAATAATTTATAAAAAAAAAATTATAAACTATTTTCCTTCAAATTTTTAAAATTAAGCTAAAGAAATTAAAAATATTTTTGATAAAAAGCGAAATAAAATCCCAAATGCAAATTTGCCACCTAAATCAAACGTTTTTGTAGAAATAAAACACATGCAGTTCTAGTGATTTCTTTTAACGATTTGTTGAAATTATTTTCTTTCACCTCTTCACATTTTATACACAAACAACAAACACTATTCTAGAGCTGTAATATGACCTATGGATACGTCTTATATAGCAAAAGATCGAAAATCTTTAGTATAACATATTTGCTGAAAAACTCGGAAATATCGGTTCAGATAGAAAAAAGTTATGCCCAAAACATACATTTTTTTTAAATACCTATTTTCTGGAACCATAAATCTTCCCGTGTCCAAGTTTTATCACCAAATTAAATGGTTAATTTTCATCTTAAAGGCGTCCGTATATAAATCTGTCCATTCCATATATGTCCATATATAAACTTCAGTTTTTTCCCAACCATGGTGAAGGGTATATAAGATTCGGCATAGCCGAATTTAGCCGCTCTTACTTGTTTCATTTATAAATGGTTTGCTTCGAGCAATTTGGCCATTGAAATCAGCATGTGCGAATTGTTTCAGGTTGACATTCATTTCCCAAATATTTTCGGCCATAACATTCTGCTCCGGAGCGCTGTTGCTGGACTTTTTGCGAATTTGTTGCACTAACCACTTAGACTCACCTTCTGTAAAAATTTTATTTGGAGCTTGTCTACTTTTGTTTTCAACACGATTTTCACGTAAACAGCGTTTATATATGCTGAACTGTTGAAGAGCTTCAATTAACCATTTCAGCAATTTTCTGCGGTGTCCCCTTTTATAGTGCTTTACAAAATATATTTTTTCTAGTGAAGTTTTTAATACTTTTACATATCTGTATGAAAATGTATTTTTAGTCTGGTTTGAGATCATAGAACATTTTTTCAAATGAAATTTTTTTTTATTTTTTTTTTTTTTAAAGTTATTAGACACAAGGCCCTTGAAAGTGTCAATTATAAATACATATCTCTATTTAACCCACAAATCAAAGGAAAAAGCTATTTATGCTAACAAACAGTATATTTTTTTATATTAAGTTTAGATGAAATTTACTTATTATTTTAATAACACACTTATAAATCAAATTGACATGTAAAACAACAGCAAATTATCCCTATAAGACTGTTATAAGAATCAACTAACAGCCGTATAAATGGACGTTTAGTTGGTTCTTATAAGAGACATAAAGAAAATTTGTTGTTGCTTTGCATGTTGTGTGCTATAAAAATCAACAAAATATCTATGCATTCGCCTGTAAATGTATATGCATATGGGGGATACATTTTATCCCGTTTAACCTCGGAATACATTTTGATGAATTATTAAAATTTAACGCCCACGCTAGAAGTGTCTTGGAAAAGACGAAAAAGATTTTTGGAATGTTTGCATCACTAATGAACAACTCATACTTACCTAAGAACACTAAGCTTTTACTCTACAACGTCGCCATAAGATGTGTTCTGTTTTATGGATTCCCAATCTGGTAGCCAAAGAATTGGAGATATTTGAATGCAAAATCTTGAGATAATGCATCGGAAAAAATTATAGAAATTTCATAAAACGATTTTCAAATAGTTACGTGTATGAAAATGCCGATGTTCGACCCTTCTGTAGGTACGCCATGTTGTTGCAATCCAGATTTGTTGAAAAACTTGCGATACAAGACAACATGCTTGTCAGCCAAATATACGATAGTGAGAAAAACACCAACTGGGCTGGATCCACATATCTTTTTCCTGCCGGTATAATCAATGGACGTCAATACGATCCAGCTCCTCTGGACCTTCCCTCATTCTATATAAACTCTGCTTCCGGCAATCATAGGGGCTGAAAGTGAAATATATGTACTGAATTTAATTCTCCTAAGATTTTACATTTAATTACCTACGCGAGTTTAACTCTATTTGCTTTGATATTTACAATTTTAGCTCAGTACCTGGACAACTTATTTTGTTTTGTTCTTTAAATTCATCTATGTACATTCATATGTATCTTCTATATTGTTAATTTTACATGAACTGTAATATGAATATGTTTTGCCAATTTATATAACGGAACTTTTGTTATTTAGTTTTAGTAATGTTATTTACAGACGTCTGCTCTGTTAGTGACTTTAAAGGCAGAAAGCAAGCCTTTTCAAACTTTTAATTTTGTACTTTTTTTGCATATTCTATCTCACTTTAGCAATGTTGCTTTTTACGTTAACTTAGTTATTAGAGTATATAGTATATATAGCTCTAAGAATTTTATTATTTTCATAGTATGTAAGACAAACAATGTCATCGAAAAAGAAGAAGACTTAATAAAAAATTTTACTTACATACAACTTTTCATAAATTAAATGCAAAGAAAAGTTGTTGCTTATATATCGCACAATACTGTATTTTTAATCACAGGATTTATTTTTGGATTCAATTTATTTCGTTAAAAAATCAATATTTAATTTCCTGATTTGAAATAAATTATCTTACACTTATTTACTAATATAATGTAAACGAAAAGACTGAAATTTTGCAAAACTGCAATTACTGGCAAAAATTTAACTAAATCAAAAACAGAGTTATCTATTTTTGGATTTAGCTTAATTTAAATCCTGTGTTTGCATTTTTTGAAAATTTTAATTTTTTTCTTTCACATTATACCAGCGAGTAAGTGTTAGATTTATACAAAAATATAATTTATTTCAAATTAAAAACCAAATATCAAATTTTTGTTGTCTGTTTGATCATTGCTACAGTCCTTGTTGGTGTCTCCATTAACGACTGTGGCAATATGTTAACGCCCTCAACACCGAACAGCTTACCATTAGGTGCTGAAGCTGAAGACAAATACAAATTCCGGTAAATCACTTGCTCCAACACCGGTTACTCTAAGGCTTTCTTTTGTTTTTCAGCTATTTTTTTTGGTTCGGCATTTCAAATCCGCCCAGGTCTGTAAATATAAATACAAACGTAAGCTACAAACAAACGTAAGCTACAAACAAAAATTTAAACGCACTTACCTTTTTCCACTCAGCAACAGTGCGTTTAGGGGATGAAACAGAGTTAAATTTTCTGGTAAAATTTTTTTATTCCTCCTCTGCTGAATATTTGTTTGCTCCGAACACCGGAGTCCCTCTGGCAAAATCAGGCCTTTCTTCCATATAAAATGCAAGCGTCCTCAGCTGGTTTCTTGTTGATTTGTTTAAACTGAAATTTAAAGTTCTTAATAAACTATAAATATTTGTATTATTTGTACTTACCTTTTGTTACCCATGGCTTTTTTACTTTATTAAGTTTTTAAAAATATCATATATTGTATATACAGGTTGGTTGAAAAGTTCCTGCGCTCACCAAGAAATGTCACTGCTAGCTAAAAACTTTTTTTTCTATGGATGAGACTTGGATCTACCACCGTGATCCTAAATTGAAACAAGAACGTTTGCAGTGGACTGAAGCTGGTTGTTCAGCAGGTGAAGTCACAACGATCAGCAAAGAAGGTTATGGCATCAGTTTTTTGGGATGCAAAAGGAATTTTGTTGATTGATTATCTTCAGAAAGGTAAAACAATCAACTCTGAATATTAATGCAGCCTTTTGGATCAGCTGGTTGAAAAAATTCGTGAGAAAAGACCTGGTTTAAAGAAGAAAAAAAAAAACATTTTTCATCAAGACAATGCACCTGCTCACAAAAGTGTTTTGACGATGGCTGAATTCAAAGAATTAAAGTACGAATTGCTTGAACATCATCCGTATTCACCAGATTTGGCTCCCAGTGACTACTATCTCTTCAGATATCTCAAACAATTCCTTCATGGAAAGCATTTTTCGTCGAATGAAGAGGCCATAGCAGCCGTAGACGGTTATTTTGCAGAGCTTCCGGAAAACCATTATAAGGATGGGATAAAATTATTGGAAGATCATTGGAACAAGTGTATTGAGCTTCTAGGAGATTATATTGAATAAAAAAATATATTTCGTAACAAAAACAGTATTCTTTCATTTCGAACGCAGGAACTTTTCAACCAACCTGTATATTTAATCACTCGACGCAAGGAAGTAGAGTTAGTGAAACCCAAATCAGTTTTTTTTTCGCTTAAAAAGCGAACGAACGTGTTCTTTCGAAATAGAGGAACAGGCTATAAGAATCTCAGTCAATGTGATAAATAAGTTTAAAATAAAAATTTTATATGTTTTAAATGCTTCAAATAGGTCGAAAAATTTAGGTTTTGAAATTCCAGCTTTTTAAAAAATTTTATAGAAAAATCATAATACCGATTATAAAGACGACATATTTATGAGACAGCAACGACAGTCATAATAATGCTGATTTTCTTCGAAAAATAGCTTCTGAAATGTAAATATCATATTCTTTTTTCACAAGTTTGCCAAAAATTTTGAGAAACGTCATGATTTACACGAATCAGTAAAGATATTTAAAAATGCCAACGCAGCTCCAGCGAAAATTAATTACTTAAACTAATTTTGTTATTTCCTAAAGTCACTCGATAACTTAAAATTAGTAAAAACTACATTTGGATTTGAAACCATATGTTTACATGCATTTGTATCAATATCCCATAAGTTTCAGCACTTTCAAGTATTGAGTGCAACTCAAGTATCGAAAGATCATTTCTAAAGTAGAGCTTTGCTTTGATCTCAAACGAAATCCAAGACATTTGCCCTATATAAACTATACATGTTATAAAACTATAACATAGAGCGATGAATTGTGTTCTCCTCTTGCTTATTAATTAAACAAAAATTTGCTGACCTGGAGATGAATATGGTATTAAATTAAAGCCTATATGACACCTGCTAGTTTCGGTATTAATAATCCTAATTAGAAGAGAGGTCAAACCAACTTATGTGAAAAGTAATGAGTATGAAGACCATTTCGAAAAAATAGCAGTCTGTAAAATTAAAGTGGGTAATGCAGTGTCCTTGACAAGATTTGCATTGATGGCCAAAAAAAACTAGAATCTAGAAACTAGCAAGTGCCATATAGGCTTAAATTAATGGATGGTAACCGAAACAAATGCGGTTATCGGTAAGGGTAACGCTATTTTCCATTATTTCGGTAACGTTATTTTAAGAATAACGATTTTTTCAGTTATTTCGGTAACGGTATTTTAGGGATAACGATATTTTCAGTTATTTCGGTATCGGTATATTAGCGATAATGGTATTTTCTATTATTTCAGTAACGGTATTTTAGCGATACCGTTATTTTTGTTATTTCGGTAACAATATTTTAAGGGTAACGTTATTTTTGTTATTGTGGTATCGTTATTTAAATAATAACGCTAGTTTCAATGCACACCGATATATTTAACCCCATCATGATCAGACTTTTGCAAGATAGATATATGTACATATGTATGGAGAATATATTTTTGAATCTTGTTACTTCGCAGCGGCGCCCTGTAGAAATATCTATAACTAACACAAACATTTTTACATATTTATTTTATTTATTTATTTTAGTTACAAATTATATCCTAAAAAAGCAGAAAATGCTCCTCCTTATCGGCCTACCAAAACTGCTGTGGCTTGGAAGTTAAAATTTGGTACATAGATTATTCATCCAATGTAAATGTGCAATTATGCAAATGTGCAAATTTGTAAATGTACAAAAGTGCAAATTTGTAAATGTGCAAAAGTGCAAATTTATGAATGTGCAAAAGTGCAAATTTGTAAATGTGCAAATATGAGTGTGCAAATTTGCAAATGTTCATATGTGAAACTGTACAAATTTGCAAAATTGCAAATGTGGAAATTTGCAAAAGTGTAAATGTACAAATTTACAAAAGTGCATATGTGTTGCCGCCACTGGTTTTTTTATCGTTTTAATTGTTATCGTTCTTAATGGTTACTAAATATTTCTATGACAAATGTCAATTTTGTTAACATGGATTTGTTGAGTAATATTTTTTTATTATTGTATTAGTTTGTAAAATGAAGATTTCCACGCGCCTTTTGCAAAGTCGATTGGCATATAAAAGAAATTACATTGAAGCCATTTTGTTTAATTGAATTTAAGGCCATAATTGGAAATATAAATTTTGCTCCCGGTTACAATACCAAAAAGAGTTTTAACATAAGAAAAATGAATAAAATAAATTTTTAGAATAAAGACTCTGTGTTTATAATCTATAGTGGCAACCTTGAGCTAGGGCAGATTCCCCGATAACAGCATATGTGCAAATTTGCAAAAGTGCAAATCTTCAAATGTGCATATGTGCAAATTTGAAAATGGGCAATTTTAATTAGTGCAAATGTGAAAATTTGCAAAAGTGCAAATGTGCAAAAGTGATCATTTGATTGATTGTTTGATTTTTTTATGGATTGGGGGTATGGTAGATTGATGGTTTAATGGATCGATGGTTTGATGGTAATGTAAATGTGCAAATATGCATATGTGTAAATGTGCACATGGACAAATGTTAAAATGTGTAAATATGTAAATATTAATTTCATTCAACATCGCCCAGCCCAAACCGCAGGAGGTAGGCCGCTGAAATTTAGTATGTAGGTTCTCCCAGCGGCGTAGACATTCGATAAGATGAAGTTCTTGGTAACTCCTTCGGGGAAGAGCAAAACGGAGAAAACCCCTTTCACGGCCTGTTCAAACCCCTATAGCTAGAAACCGGAAACATGAAATATGCTTTTCTTAGAATATGTGCTAACTCATCGATAAACTCTCCCCCTTAACAGCCTGCACAAACCGTTGGACCTAGGCAGTTGAAATCCAACGGGGAGGGGCAGAAAAAGGACGACCTGCCAAAACCGCTGGAGCTGGGAAGTTGAAATTTGGTGCATGAGTTCCTTCTCCGGTGTAGACATTCACATAGGTCGGATTTTTGTAAATGTCTACGGAGAGGGGCAGAAAGGTGAACAGTCTCCCTCTTAATGGGCTGCCCACACCAATTTAGCTAGAAACCAGAAATTTTAAATATGTGTTAATTGGAGTATGTGCTAAGTCATTGCTCAGCTACATTTTAGAATTTTAGGCAGGTACATGGTAAAAATGCGGGTTCAAAGGGAAATCTGAAATTTAACTTTATATAAATATATATAATCATATATTATTGACTAAGAAAAAATGTGGAGAAATAATTTATTTAAAGCGAAAAAATATATACATATATAAATTTTCACCACTTATATCCTATAAAAAATTTCTAGTTCTTGTTATTCCGAAATTATTAAAGTTTTCAAAGTTTTGTAATAAAATATTAATAAGGAAATAAGAACAAACTAAAAGCACAAAATTGATCTCACTGGGTGGCATTCGAAACCATTGACATGGGGCCACATATAATTATATAAAATTTCATATTTTACCATATCAAAAATACTCTAGATATGGAACTATATATACAATATCTCAAATTTGTTAGCATATATTGTATCATATATAATTATATTTTATACCATTCATATTTCTTATATTATAACATATATTAAACCACATTTAATTATTTCTCATACCATATTAAAAAATATGTTTGTTAATGGCCCATATATTAATATATCTCAAATGTAAGACAGCATATATAATTATTAATGGTTCAGTATAATCTATTTGTATATATATGGTTCTGTACAAGCCATATATAAATATATACAGCCCCGTTTAACCCATATATAATTATATATATTGTTTTATACAATTTTATATGATATAATATATACCATATCTTATCATACATAATTATATAAAGATCATTATATATACAGATATGGTCAGTGGCGTGTCCAGGGGAGGGGCACAGGGTGCCCGGCCCCCTCACCGAAATAATTTCCAAAATACAATTTTTTTACTACACTAAAAATAGTTTGTAAGTTAAAATAACAGCAAATGTCATTTATAAGAAATGATATTTCATTTAAAAACCGGTCTACTAAATTTTCATTTAAATTTAATGCCTTTGTGATTAATTTTAAATGCTCATAAAAAAACTGACACATCGGTAAGAAACAAATGATAAAATGAGTTGAAATAAATATCAAAATTTTACCTACCAATTCCTTAAAAAATAAATGATTTTATCATTTATTTGAAATTGTTTCCCTTTTTGTATTTTTTGTTTTTAATCTACAATACAAAATGTATGTATGCATAGCTATAGACACTTTTTGTGTGAAATTGTTTGTGTGTTTATGAAGTTCTTGTAATTTGAATTAAAATAATTTTGTGTATATACAACCAATTTAAATAAAAAAACAAATTGAAATTTTTTAAATATATTTTTTTGAAACAGACAGCAAACAAAATTTAAATTTGTAATAACTGTTACGGACAAAAATAAACTACAAATTTCCGTTTTGTGGGTAAATTTTTATTAAACTTCAAACAAATGAAAAAAATAAATAAAACTGAAAAAAATCGGTAAATGGTAGTAAATCATTTCGAATATGTACATGTATAATAAAGTTAATATAGATATTTCTTTGAGAAATAAATGTATATTCCTTTATTTTTAAATGGAGAGGACAATTTTTTTATTAATCTGTATGTTTAGTATACATATATACAAAATAGCTTATATTTTTTGTTTCCAATTGATTTTCTTTGCAAGCCCAATTGATTTTTTTGCAAGTCCAATTGGGTTTTACCAGGTTTTGCTGAAATTTGTGCAGAAATGAGAAAAATTTGCTTTGAAATCAGGGAAATTTTCTCATTATACCCTCCACCATATATGGTGAGGGTATATATCAGTTTGTCATTCCGTTTGTAATATGATGAAATATAGGTTTAAGACCCCATAAAGTATATATATTCGTGATCCTTATGCAATTTTAAGTCGATTTAGCGATGTCCGTCTGTCTGTCTGTTGAAATGGCGATCACGACGCGAAGACGCAAGCGGGGATGCCAATTTTTACCCAGATTATTGAACATCCTCCCGAGCAGTTTGGTATTTAAAATGAGCGAAATCGGTTTAGCGGTTCAAAAGTTATGAGTGAAAATGTGAAGGTACCTCTAAATTTTCCATACAAATTTGTACAATTTTTCTGTATCTATTTTAATTTTCTGTTAAGTAAAAATTTTATTAAGTCTTCTTCTTGTTTGACTACATTTATTGTCTTTCATACTATGAGAATAATAACATTCTTAGAGCTATATGTGTGTTACTGTAATAACTAAGTTAACGTAAAAAGCAACATTGTTAAAGTCGCTAACAAAGCAGACCTCTGTAAATAACATTACTTAAACTAAACAAATAACATTACTAAAACTAAATAACAAAAGTTCTGTTACATAAATTGACAAAACATATTCATATAACAGTTCATCCAAAATTTAGTATATACGTATATCATATTCAGCCCTTATGATTGCTGGAGGGTGGGCTCATATAGAATGAGGTAAGGTCCAGAGGAGCTGGATTGTCGTTAATACGTCCATTGATGATGTTTTTCTCGTTTTCGTATATTTGGCTGACAAGCAAATTATTTTGTAGCTCAAGTTTCTCAACAAATCTGGCTTGCAACGACATGGCGTACCTACAGAAGGGTAGAACATCGGCATTTTCATAGACGTAACTATTTAAATATCGTTTTATAAAATTTTCATAATTTTTCCCGATGCATTTTCTTAGGATTTTCCATTTAAAATATCTCCAATTCTTTGGCTACTATAGGAGATATAGTAAACCTGATTGGTTTTTCTGTTAAGCTTTGTTGGTTTTTCGTTTCATTCCATAAAATGTATTTTTTTTTGTAACCAAAGACAATTATATCTAACGAAAGAGCAAAATACATAATTGCTTTAGTAAAGCTACTTTTGAATAGGTATCGCTGAATTAACTAAAATAATACCCTGCCCCATGGCTAGGTCCAAAGAAATTGATATATAAAGAAAGAGCAAAATGCATAATTTCTTTAGTGCCGCTACTTTTGAATAGGTGGCACCCCATGGCGATATAGCCTTAGATTAGGCTTTCAATTAATTTATTTACCAAAAATATTAAATTAACTACAAACGTCAAATTCTAATGCATTAAGATGTTACTGGTGGACTTATTACATAATTTTAAAGTCAAATTTCCAAAGTTTGACGTAATAAAATAGTATTTTTTTTGTTCCATTTGTATTTTTGAGAGTTGAGGGATTGGCAAATGTATATTTATGTTAATGTTTTCTTTCATAAAAAAATACACATGAATAAAGTGCAATATTGTGCTCTTAAACATCTAAATTAATAATGATTTAAAAAATTAAGGTATAATATGCACATAAAACATATATTTTTCATAGTTTTTGGCAAATATTCATTTATGTTACGAAGAAAATAGAAAATCAATAATACTCTACTGCATATTGTAGCACAATATGGCTAATGGAGACAAGCTCTGCAGCAAAATATGCACCTTCTGATGGGCCATCTATTGACAAATAATTACAACTCATGTTCTTTCTTTAACAAATTAATTTCTTTGCTGTATTCTCTCCATTAGACAAACACACTTCAATTTTTTAAAGAAAGAATATTCGTTGCAACTATTTATCAATGCGTGGCGCATCAGAAAGTACATTCTCTCCATTAGGCATATTCAGCTGCAGAGCTAGTCCCCATTAGCCGGAACAAAATTGAGTATTTAACAAAAACTATGTTTTAAAATGTTTTTTTTTTGTGCAGTCCATGGTTAAAAAACTAGTGAAAGTGTAAAGGTGCCTCTAAGTTACCCATACAAATTTAGTACAATTTCATAGTAGCGACTGGTACATAACATATTTTCTCATATTTTATTCACCAGTCGCTTAGCAGTAAATATTTTGTATTCACCTCAAACATTTTTTCACCACTAAAATTTTCACAACAAAAAATTTTTTCATCTCAAAAATTTTTTTTCACCTCTAAATTTTTTTTCTTCCAAAAAAGTTCTTTTCACATCTAAAAAAGTTTTTCACCTCAAAAAATTTTTTCACCTACATAATTTTACTTCAAAAGTTTTCTTATATTACACAGTGCAGCATTTTTAAGGTCATCGTGTGGTTCCTCCTTCATACCCGTTTTTTTTTGAAGTATATATCGAAACTAAAAAAATCCTGCAAAGGACTTGGCCAGATTACATCGAATTTTTTTTTTATGGACACCCTAAGTTTTTGTACCCAAACACGATTTTTTTAAAAAAGGAAAATTTTTATGGAATCCATATATCATAAACCGTTCGGAATTTTGTTTTTATGTCTTTGGCAAAGTTGTAGATCCAAACCAAAGCAAAAAAATTCTCATATGGACCGACCCAAAAAAATTGCATCAACTGCATCAAAATTGCAAAAAATTGGGAAAAAATGCTATTTTTTTATGATTTTTTCATGATTTTGTCCTGAAATGGCAACACATAAATTGGTTCCTCTTTCGTACCCGGTTTTTTTGAAGTGTATATCGAAACTAAAAAAAATCCACAACGGACTTGGCCAGATTACATCGAAATTTTTTTTTATGGACACCCTAAGTTTTTGCACCCAAACATGATTTTTTTAAAAAAGGAAAATTTTTATGGAATCCATATATCATAAACCGTTCGGAATTTTGTTTTTATGTCTTTGGCAAAGTTGTAGATCCAAACCAAAGCAAAAAAATTCTCACATGGACCGACCCAAAAAAATTTGCATCCACTGCATCAAAATTGTCTTTGTCGAAACGACAAACATTGGCTATGCAAAATAAGTGTGAGCAAAAAGATGTGCTTTCTAGGGTTAAGGAATGTTCGTATTAAGATGGCATGTACTAGAGAGTTGTTTATATTGTTGTTAGATATAATTTAGCTGAAGAAAGATTTCTTAAATTCCCAGTATTTAAGCCATTTCAGGACAAAATCATGAAAAAATCATGCAGTGGATGCAATTTTTTTGGGTCGGTCCATGTGAGAATTTTTTTGCTTTGGTTTGGATCTACAACTTTGCCAAAGACATAAAAACAAAATTCCGAACGGTTTATGATATATGGATTCCATAAAAATTTTCCTTTTTTAAAAAAATCATGTTTGGGTGCAAAAACTTAGGGTGTCCATAAAAAAAAATTTCGATGTAATCTGGCCAAGTCCGTTGCGGATTTTTTTTAGTTTCGATATACACTTCAAAAAAAACCGGGTACGAAAGAGGAACCAATTTATGTGTTGCCATTTCAGGACAAAATCATGAAAAAATCATAAAAAAATAGCATTTTTTCCCAATTTTTTGCAATTTTGATGCAGTGGATGCAATTTTTTTGGGTCGGTCCATGTGAGAATTTTTTTGCTTTGGTTTGGATCTACAACTTTGCCAAAGACATAAAAACAAAATTCCGAACGGTTTATGATATATGGATTCCATAAAAATTTTCCTTTTTTAAAAAAATCATGTTTGGGTGCAAAAACTTAGGGTGTCCATAAAAAAAAATTTCGATGTAATCTGGCCAAGTCCGTTGCGGATTTTTTTTAGTTTCGATATACACTTCAAAAAAAACCGGGTACGAAAGAGGAACCAATTTATGTGTTGCCATTTCAGGACAAAATCATGAAAAAATCATAAAAAATAGCATTTTTTCCCAATTTTTTGCAATTTTGATGCAGTGGATGCAATTTTTTTGTGTCGGTCCATGTGAGAATTTTTTTGCTTTGGTTTGGATCTACAACTTTGCCAAAGACATAAAAACAAAATTCCGAACGGTTTATGATATATGGATTCCATAAAAATTTTCCTTTTTTAAAAAAATCATGTTTGGGTGCAAAAACTTAGGGTGTCCATAAAAAAAAATTTCGATGTAATCTGGCCAAGTCCGTGGCAGATTTTTTTTAGTTTCGATATACACTTCAAAAAAAACCGGGTACGAAAGAGGAACCAATTTATGTGTTGCACTGTGTTATTTGTATCAAAAACAGTAGAGAACATCTTTTTAGGATATTGGTGGAGGGTATTCAAAGATTCGGCACAGCCGAATTTAGCCCTTTTTTACTTGTTTTTTCCTCAGTTACCTAATCTTCTTATATGTACAAAATTTTATTTGGCCGCTTCTTTGAATGAAATCTCTATACTTAACCTTCCTCTATAATTAATTATTCCAGACTCATAATATTATTTGGGTAAAAACAATTAAATTTTAAAAAGCCGATCAATTGCCTTTTTTATTTAAGGCCTTTTATCTTTTTCGGTATTGTGTTCAAAAATCAGCAAAACAACAAAATAATAAAAACGTTGAAAAAAAATATATGTAGTTTATTATTTTTAAATGTTGTATTTTCTGTGGGTGTGAGCTGGCTAAATAAAATCTAAACTAAATTCAGGTATCCAAATTTCTATGAAATATTAAAAATTGTTTAAATATTTTATCCAAGAAATTTGATAAAATTTGTATTTAGTTTAGAATTTATTTAGCTACCTCGCACAGGACCTAAGTGGAATTATTTAATTTGTATATTTTCTTTTAAAACAAAAATATTCGTGTTTCCAGTTGTATTACTTTTTTTTAATTAAAAATCTGACATTGAAATACCACATTAAGTCTTAACTGGAATTTCAGATTTATGAGTTTATTGTTCTATCAAAACATATGTGTTTAAAAATATTATTTTAAGAACACTTATATAGACTTTCAAAGTAGTTATAAAAATGCTGCCAAAAGAGAAAGCCAAGAATTGCCAAGACAATTCTTGGCTTTCTCTTTTAAATGAGAACAAAAATATTTGTCATAAAAATATTTAAAATTTTTCTATTTCTAATTCGATAAAATATTAAAAACAATAAAAGCTAACAAATAAATTATGTGTTTGTTAGTAAATCCGAAATGAAAGAACACAATTTAAATTAAAAAAATTACAAATAAAATTCAAAAATTACCAATCGATACTTAAAAAGATCAATAAAAATTAAAAAATCCAAACACAAAAGAATTATTGAAATTCAACAAATATTTATTTAATTTAGTTTGGTGTTTTTGAATTTCATTTGATGCTTTATAAATTACATTTGGAATCATTCCAAAAGTTTTTGAAACAATCTAATCGTTTTTGAAATTGTCAAAGGATTACCGAAATAGTAATTTAAAAACATAAGACAGCTTATTTATTTTTAGTTTAAATATACAAAATGACAGAAATTATATTTCAATTTGTGTGTGACAGGCCTCTCCTGACAGTGGTTCGTGATCGGACCATGCGTCGTCATCTAAAATTGGCGCACTTCGGCACCACTGCTGCATTTTGTCGGTTGTGTAGACTGTGCAAAATTTTCTTGAGGTAACTTGCATATCTGGAATATCTTTAATCAGAAACCTGTCTTTACCAAGGGCTTTGGTAACCATGTACGGAACTCTATACTTCGGCTCGAGCTTTCTTGACTCTAGTACAACCAAGTCTCCTTTACAGTATTCCGTCGTCTTAGCGTGTTTTTCATCAAAGCGTAACTTCCACTTCTGCTTCTCTTTTGCAATGTTGATTAAGGCAGCTTGTCTTTTTCCCTCAATATCGGCATCATCGTTCTTTAACATGTCATCGTGTATAGCTGCGATTATGTGATTTTGGATTACGTCGTTTAATTTAAATTCAAACTCGAGTTCATTTAGGGTGAAACCGGAAGTATTGTTTTTCTGCGAATTAACGGACCATTGGAGATCTCTTAGGGTGAGAACGTTCACTGGTTCGTGCAGCTTTTGAAAAAGATGTCGGTAAGCCACTCTACGGTTTGGCGGGTAGTGAATTCAGATACACTGAAAAAGTAAACGTTAAACTTTGCATAGATGGCAACGAGTTTAATACCGATATGGTATTCGTAAGTGATGAACTTATTTCGCAGAACGTACTTCTTGGTCGTGATGTAATATGTCAAGAGGGAAAAAGATTTGTCATTGAGGACGATGAATGTTGGTTTGAAAACGTATTATCAATATCGACAGACGGTGATATTTCAGCCAGTGAAGAAGAACAATTACAGAAGATAATATCGAAATACCCTGTCATCAAATTGGTTCAAGAACTACTGGACACTGACATCATTCGTCCATCAACGTCTCCATATGCATCGGGTATAGTTTTGGCCCAAAAAAAGAATAACGAATATCGCCTTTGTGTGGACTATCGAGCATTGAACCGAGTCACCATTAAGACTCCATTTCCAATGCCAAATATGGATGATCAATTTGCTCAGTTGTCAGGTAACAAATATTTTACTTCTTTGGACCTTGGAATGGGCTACCATCAAATCGAAATGTCGGAGACATCTAAACAATATACTGCGTTTGTGACCACCGATGGTCATTATGAATACAATCGAATGCCTTTCGGATTAGTCTGTTTTCCAGGGGCTGATGAACAAAGTAACTTCACAAATGGGGCCGGGTGAGGTTCTGGCTTGTCTCGACTGTTATAATACCAAGTAAAACCTTTAGTGAGGGTCTTCAACGCCTGGAAAATTTTTTTGAAAATTCTAAGTGAACAGGTCTTATTTTACGTCTTGACAAATGCAAATTTATGACGACGACAACATCTCATCTTGGTCATATAGTAAATAGTGATGGTATTACACCAGGTGTAGAAAAGGCCAATGCAATACGAAATTTTAAGCCCTCAACAGATTAAACTGAACTTCGAAGATTCCTGGGTTGAACAGGTTTTTTCGAAAGTTCGTAGAAGATTATTCGATTATCTCTAAGCCACTTACGACTCTTCTTAGAAAGGAACAAAGGTTATTATGGGGAGAGAGTCAGCAAAAAGCTTTTGAAAAATTGATAACAATTTTATACAACAACCCAGTACTCGCGTTGCACGATGTTAATCCTTATCATCAGGTGCACACTGATGCCAGTTCTGTGGGTATCGCAGGTATTCTATTACAATCAACCGATGAAAAAATTGGAAGCCGGTATTCTACTATAGCAGACACTGCACCCCAAAGGAAGCCAAATATCACAGCTACGAATTGGAGATCTTAGCTGTGGTTGAGTCACTCGAACGTTTTAGAGTTTATGTTTTAGGTAAACATTTTCAACTTATCACCGATTGTTCTGCGATCGCTAAGGCAAAAGTAAATCAGGAACTAATTCCTAAGGTAGCACGTTGGTTCCTTAAGATTATGGACTATGATTGTGAAATAGTTCACCGACAGGGATCCCGTATGGCACACGTTGATGCTCTTAGTCGTTCTCCAGATTTACAACCTGAAGATTATGAGCCTGTTTACCGTATTATGAAAGTCACAATAGACCAGGAATACTGGCTCTTTACTATGCAATTGCAAGACCCAATGTTGAACGAAATTGTTTCGGTTTCGAAGAACGAGAAAACATCGCCACAAGTGACTCAAAAAAAAGCTGAATATAAATTCATAAATGGTCGCCTATACCGAAATGAAAATGTTAAACCTCTTTTTGTCGTACCAAGATCGGTTAGATGCAGAATTGTTAAATTATTCATGATGACATGGGACACTTTGGTCTTGAGAAGTCTATACAACAATTAAAACAAAATTTTTTTTCCCAAAAATCCTCAAGTACGTAAAGGACTATATAGCAGCAAGTATCAGTAAAATTCGTTGGTAAATTATTTGAAAATACTCGTTGATTTAAAGCTGGATTAGCCAGACGTAAACCTTAACGTATCTGTGTATAGCAAATTCAATGAGTTAAATATGAATAGAAGATGTTGTGTTGTATATATTTGTGTCGTTCTTGTGCATTAAAGATATACAATACATACACAAAACGTAAATACACAACGAAAATCTGTTTTGATTAGATTTTTGTTGTGTATTTCCGTTTTGTGTATGTATTGTATATGTTCAATGCATAAGAGTGACATAAAAAATACAACACAACATCTTCTATTCTTATTTAACTCATTAAATTCGCTATACACCAGAGAACTGCAACTGCTAATTGCAAAACGTTTATACGCAATCAACACAAGAATAAATATGTGTTTGCGTTCAAACGCTGAATTTACTTCAACACACATATTTGTTGATGATATCAAATCAATCAAACGACGTGCAAATTGTTGTGTCACTGATTTATAAACATCGGTCGTTGTTATACCATTGATTTTATTCTGTTCATTCGAGTCAACAATAATTATTTTGATGTAGAATAAATCAGAAAAAACAACAAACAACGTGTATGAGTGTATTCATCAAAACAAAATAGTTTCTTATCTATAAAAAGGGGTGGTTTTGTAGAAACACATTTCATAAGGTGGGTCTAAAATAAGTTTCTTAGAATTTTTATTAGTAATACCAAAAATATTTGTTGGCGACAGCCACAAACTTATTAATAATCTGGCAACGCTTTTGGATTTCATTTGGATGCGGTTCAACCGCTCTTATTATTCATTTTTTTATCTTTGCTGTTTCGTAGATTTGTTCGGTAGTTAGCTTGAAGAATAAATGTAATAAAAATTATTATTAAATTAAATGTGTTTTTATTAACTAGCAAATAGGCATAAAAACACAACAGTGGCGACGAGTTTTTGTTTAAGAACACACGCAAAACACGTAATGAGCAATACATTGGAAACTATTGTTTCCAAAATGTTGGTGCAGCAAAATGAAGCCGCAGAGCGTCAGCAAATTCTAATAGAATCACTTGCCGGTCTTTTGCAAGCGTCAAATTCTGCAAGTACAACACAGCAGAACTTCAATGCTGGACAGGAAAATTTGATTGATGTTTTGTCAAAAAGTATCAACGAATTTCGTCATGACCCAGAATCAAACATGTATTTTTCTAATTGGTACTGCCGCTATGAAGCTCTTTTCGTGGAGAGGTCCAAGTCACTAGATGATGCATCAAAGGTGCGTCTCATTCTTCGAAAACTGAGTCAACAAGTGTACGATAAATATGCGAACTGTTTGTTGCCAAAGAAGCCTCAAGAGATGAAATTCGATGAAACTATTGCTACACTCTCTACATTGTGTAGTGTGCATACTTACGGTACATAGTGTACAAAGGGAAAACAACGGTTTGTATTTCAACCTTAAGTTGAATTAGTCAGAACTAATAAAAATAAATAAAATTTATAAAACAATTATGAATACCCATGGGTAGAAACGTACTAAAGAGTTTCACATTACATTGTTTATAGTACTGACCATTGTCAAGTAATGTGTTTGTTGATACTGGACCTCACGCAGTTCAAGTGCAATGAATGCATGTGACACTTTGAAAAATTGCGACTGCAGTAAATCTGACGCGCACATGTTTGAATTGAGTCAATGTTAATTTTGTTTTGACGTTTCCCCTTTGTCACAGTACAAATAAATTTAGTATATAAGTCGTTGTAAAAATTAGAAATAGTTAGTGTTAATTATAGTGTTAAACTCATCACGCCACATATAAAATATTATAATAAAAATCTATAAACAAACAGCATGCAAATTTGTTCAGTTTAATTAATAATATTCAAATAAATACATAAACTCATCACAATTGTTTGACCGCCAGGAGTCTCTTTTTAATATACGCTATAATTGCCTTAAAACTGTAAAAGATGAAAACGAAGATTTTGTCACCTATGCTGGTCAAGTTAATCAAATCACTCCACAACAATTTAAATGTCCAATTTTTATTATAGGCCTACAATCGCCCCTACACATGGAAATTCGCAGCAAACTATTATCCATGTTAGATAATGATTCAAAGATAACATTGAAAAAATTAACATCTGAGGTGCAACGGATGATGGTTCTGAAAAACGACGCAAGCCTTGTGGAAACACAAACACCCCAGATAAATGCTTTTGTTTCATCAACAAAAAACCATAAACAACCGTATCATGGCCCTTCACGTCCCTGTTGGCAGTGTGGATCAATGCATTACGTCAAAGATTGCTCCTATACACAACATAAATGTAAGGCATGCGGTACGTACGGCCATAAAGATGGGTATTGTGGATGTTTCCGAAAGCAAACCACAACGGGAAACAACAAGAAAATCATTCATCATACAATTATTCGCAGAAGCGAAATTGCAAATACAACAAAGACGAACTACGCACCAATGTTGTTGCTGCTACGCCAATGCAACCACAAATCTGCAACAAATCACAGTTGCAGAAAAGCAAATAAAACTCCAGTTAGACACAGCAGCTGATTTGTCCATGATTTCAAAATCCAATTGGATTATTATATGAAACCTGAATTGCAGCGCATTAGACAGAACGTGTCAGATGCGTCTAATAACCGATTACCCGTAATAGGTGAGTTTCGCACTGAAATACAACACAACGATCAAATTCAAATTGGGACTTTATATGTAACCGAGTTGGAGAATCTAAATGTATTCGGTACGGACTTTATCGATAAATTTGGGTATTGGGACACGAACATCAATTTTATGTGCAATTCAATTTCTCCTAATGATAAAAAGTCGTTAATTTTTAAAGATATTCGGGATAATTATCCCGAGGTACTTTTAGATAAAACAGGTCATTGTAAAAAGTTTAATCTCACACTACCTGTAAAATTAAATTCATTGCCAGTTTTAAAACCCAAGCGACCAGTTTCATATGCAACACTTCATTTGGTTGAGGCTGAACTCAATAGATTGGAATCAGAAGGTATTATATCTCCTACAACACGTTCCGAATGGGCAGCACCCATAGTTGTGGTGCGCAAGTCAAACAACAAAATTCGCATTTGTGGCGATTATTCAACAGGGTTGAATCAGTGTATGGGCCAAATGTTTACCCTTTACCGCACGCAGACGAGATTTTTGCAAAAATGGCAAATTGCAAAGTTTTTAGCAAAATAGATCTGTCTGATGCATACCTTCAATTCAAAGTCGATGAAAATTCGATGAAAGTAAATGGGAATGGACAGAAAAGTGTGAGTCATCTTTCCAAGAGTTCAAGAAATTGCTTCAATCTAATCTCCTATTAACCCATTACGATACCAAGCTTCCAATTTTTGTTGCAATAGAAGCATCCATGGTCGGTATAGGCGCTCAAATTTTTCATGAAATGCCAGATGGTACTCGGAAAGCTGTATATCATGTCTCACGAGCACTAACACAAACGGAGCAGAAATACAGTCAGATAGAAAAGGAAACTTTGGCTCTGGTGTATGGTTGTACTAAATTTCATCGCATGGTTTACGGTAGAAATTTTACTTTATTGACAGATCATAAGCCCTCACTTACGATTTTTGGCTCTAAAAAGGGCATACCGACACACACTGCTAACAGACTACAAAGGTGGGCGCTCGTACTTATGAGCTACGATTTTAAAATTCAATAAATTCAACACAAATGAATTTGGAAACGTGGATGTACTTTCACGCCTAATCGGTAATCAACCCCACGGGGAGGATTTTGTAGTTGTCTCCATACAAGTAGAAGAAGGCATGCATTTCATTATAGAAGACAACATTAAACACATTCCAATAACACAAAAAATGGAACGTATTGCAACAATGAAGGATGCAACTCTTCAGAAAGTGGTTAAATTTATCCAAAATGGATGGCTGTCCTCGTTAAAATCAATTTCATCGAACGTTGAACCATTTTTTAACCGTAGAGAATCATTTACAATAGTTGACAATTGTATAATGAGCGGTGATAGAATCGTAATACCAATAGTTTTTCGTAAACGAGTAATAAAACAACTCCACAAGGGCCATCAGGGCATCGAACGCATGAAAAGTCTTGCCAGATCTTACGTTTACTGGCCGAAAATTGATGCGGAAATTTCGGAATACGTTAAGCAATGTCAAAATTGCGCATGTTCAGCAAAATTTCCAATAAAATCATTGCTTTCCTCATGGCCGGTGCCTAATAAAGCCCTTGATCGGATACACATAGATATTGCCGGTCCTCTTCGTGGTAAATATTATTTTATTCTGGTCGATGCTTATTTTAAGGGGCCGGAAGTGGCACAAATTTCTACAATTTCGTCAAAGGAAATTATTAACCACGTTCACGAATTTGTTAGTCATTACGGGCAGCCGAAAGTCATAGTATCCGATAACGGAACGCAATTCGTCAGTTCATTATTTAAAAATTTTTGTGAAAAGAAGGGGATACAGCATATATGCACACCACCGTATCACCCTCAATCCAACGGCCAAGCGGAGCGTTTCGTGGATACCATTAAAAGAGCGCTCGAAAAATCATATTGCGATAAATCTCCTGATGACAAAATCAACTTATTGAACTTTTTAACACAATATAGAGCAACTCCTAACATAAGTGCTCCAGATGGAAAAAGCCCCTCCGAGTGTTTATCGGTAGACGTCTCCAGACTCCTTTAGATTTGTTAAAACCATCTCTAACATCAAATAATAAAAATAAGGATATGGAACAAGCTTACAACAGGAAACATGGAGCAAGAGCCAGATGTTTCAAACCAAGGGACAAAGTTTATTCTAAAGTTTTTAACCGGAATAAGTTGTCGTGGGTTCCAGGCGAAGTTATTGAAAGAGTAGGTGACGTAATATACAATGTCTATTTGGAAAAAGGCCGACGCCATACCCTTATCAGATCTCACATAAATCAACTACAAGAGCGTTCACCAGATCAACGAGCAGCGCCGTATTCGGTTGATCAGTTTGATATTTTTGAACCGGTTCATCTAACATTGGAACAACCTAAAGAAACTGATGTAATAGATATACATCCCGAAGCGTCTACTGACGAAACCGAAACGCCATCTAATGAAGACTTCGAACAACCCGTCGAATCAAATGACGTCGTAGCACCTCGACGAACAACTCGACATAGTCGTGCCCCTAGACGCTACTCTCCATCTTAAAAAGAGGGAGATGTTGGCGATAGCCACAAACTTATTAATAATCTGGCAACGCTTTTGGATTTCATTTTGTATGCGGTTCAACCGCTCTTATTATTCATGTTTTTATCTTTGCTTTTTCGTAGATTTGTTCGGTAGTTAGCCTGAAGAATAAATGTAATAAAAATTATTAGTGTTTTTTATTAACTGTGTTTTTTATTAACTATTAAATAGACATAAAAACACAACAATATTGGTCTTTGTGAATTTTTTTTTTTTAAATTTAGGTAGTTATCTCAGGCTCGCCCAATCCGGTTAAAGTTAAATATTGCGTAATTTTCCAATCAAAATAGATGAAAAAATTTAGACAATATTTAAATTTTTCCGGATTAGGCAAGCCTGAGATATCGACCTAAAAATATATTTTTATTTCACAAAGAATAATATTTTTTTAGTATTATATTACTAATAAAAATTCGAAAAAAAGCGGATTTAAGTCCCACCCTAATGTACACAATATTATTTATGAAATGTGTTTCTATTTTATTTTAATTATGAATACACACATACGCATTGTTTGTTGTTTTTTCTGATTTATTCAACGCTGACTTTTTGTTGAGTGATTACATTTGCATAAAACATAATCGACAGTTGTTTCAAACTGATCCGAATTACGCGTTCAGTAACATGATGCTGATTTTATTCTACAGTGAATTTTGTTGATTTATTAAATGTGAACAAGAATTTTTGTGTATGTATAAATCAAGAAAAAAAGTAAATTTTGCAGTTCTCTGCTATACACCGATACGTTAACGTCTGGCTAATCCAGCCTTTATTGTACGTTGGCTGTTATGCACCGACGAGCTTTCTGTTGCATACATAATTACGTTTGGCGTTTGTGTATGCGTGACACCATTTGTATTAATCATTCGTTGAATACATTGTTGTTCATTGACGCCGGCAGCTTTCAAGTTCATTACTACGGTCTACCAGTCGATTCTGTTGTACAAATACTATAGTGTTATCCGTATGATGATCGTTGTTTGTGTGTAGTGTGCAGTAGGCACCAATGTAGGATAATCTTGCTGCATATCGTTTGAATTATTCTGCAATACGAGCGTCGTTGTATGTCAGCATGTCGAATTTTATCATCCAAATTTACGCCTCGTCCTGGTGATGACACCGTCATTGGCTGAAACTTATGCGATGACTGAATTTCGTTAATAGATTTTTCCAGCATACCAACACGTTGTTGGAGACTACTATTGGATACTTCCTGGAAACTTTCATAGGTTTCTTTACTCATGTGTTCCTCCAAACGCTCGATTAAGTCGATTCGGTTACCAGACGTTGGTAAACCCTCCGCTTTGCACTTTTTCCGTAGTGCGTCGAATTTCATATTGCGTACGCTGGGAATTTTCTTCCTCTAATTTCGTTTGCACCTCACATTTCGGATTTGGTCACAATCCCACTTCTGAAAATTGTCAAAGAATTACCGAAATGTTTTCTAATATTAATTTAAAAACATAAGACAGTTTATTTACTTTTAGCTTAAATATACAAATTGACACAAATTATATTTTTAAAGGAACAACTCTTTTCAAAAGCAAACCAGCGTCTTCTCTCCTTTTACACATACTCCTTCTCCTTTTTTATTCTACGGCACTGGCAACCTTGCCGTAGAAAAGCACAAAAAAGTCAGTGTTGTCAATTTGCACGTGGCTATTCCACGTTCCCATGATATCTGTGCTTTTTTTTAACATTTTGATGTAGTTCACGGTGGCGTTGTGCAAAATGGCCCCAAGAACTATGACCCCTATCGTAAAATGTAATTATTGAGACATTTATTCATTATGTAAAATAACACCAATTTGAAGAAATAAAAACTGCCTTAATAAATGCAAAGCAAAGAAATGTTGCTTATGCACAGCATTACGTATTTATATTGCATGGAATCAATAACATCCGAATATACACCATACAAATATTTAAGTTACTTGGACCAACCAAAATTTAAATATTTTAAAGAATTAGAATAAAAATAATTTTATATAAATCAAATATTTTAGTGGTGCGCAACCACTGCCTTTTAAAATAGTTGAAAAATTAAGTAAATTTCTCCGTCCATGAGTGTGTCCTCCTAGCCAGTTCTTATCAAATTTTCTGGTATTTTAGAGCGAATGGTTTTCTATTTCATTGCGTCTAGAGCTTGGCAGTTTTGAAACTTGTTAAGAATTATATTTGTTCTTTAACTATGAAAAACAAAATTTTCCTAAAACTACGAAACACTACGAAAAACAAAATGAAAAATCACGAGATTTTTAGTAATAATTTATAATATTTATAATAAGTTTTAAATAAAAATTGTTTATGAATATAAAAGCTGTAAATTTTGTTTTAAATGCTTCAAAAAGGTCAAAAAATTTAGGTTTAGAAATTGTCAGATTTAAAAAATTTTTTTTTTAAATATATTTTAGGACCCCCCCGCAATACAAAATCTTGGGCACGCCACTAGATATGGTTATATATGACATAATATAAGGTAATTAAAAAAAAATATGTAATAAATAAACATATATGCTAATGCATACTGTGATATGTATTTATATTAATATGATAATATTTTATTAGATAAGGCCACATATGATTTTATCTAAACTTTTTAACTCGGGGGTAAAGGATTTGAAAGCACATTGTTTTCATTTAAAAAACAAAATTTGGATTAAAAATTTAGAGACATATAATTTAATTTTTTTTAAAGCGCGTAACTTTAAACTGTCTTCTTTAAAATTCTACAAAGATTTTTTTTAAATAGTTACCCCCACGGTTTAAAGGTTAAAAATAAGGGAAACCCTTTAATTGATCCTACAATTTTTTTAAATAGTTTTATTTAAAAGTGCGAATAAGGTAGAGTTGTACAAGTATAGAGTATTTAGAATTTTACAATTATAGACCAAGGTTCCGTACTTTTGTGGAGTATTTTCTTGTCAATTCTTGATTTCATGCAAACTTGTTAAGATTTTTCTAAAATTAAAATTTTTTTCGTCTCAAAACTCTACACACGATGATAATCTTTTTTTTATTTATCGTTCAAATTAAAAAAAAAATTGGATTTTTTTCATTTAAAATAATTTTTTTTTTAAATATTTTTATAAGTGATAGGTGATAGGAATTTAGGAAGTTTATTAGACATTTCTGGAAAAATTTTTCTAAAAGGCTTGAGAAGACTGTAATCCTGGTTAGGTAATTTTTTCAGCAGTAGTATTTTACAGAAAACATACTAAAATGTTTAATAAGATCAAAAGCTATCCACATTTCTGTATGTTTTTGAACTGATTGGTGAGATTTTATATAACATATAATTTTGCGAGAAAATTTTGGAGTTTCTAAATAAACAATTTCAAAAAACTAAAAACTTCTTTTATTTTTAAATGCTTAAAATAAATTATTTAAACTAAATTCAAGTACGTGCTTTGTCTTCACATTCAATATACAGGTTGGTTGAAAAGTTCCTGCGCTCGAAATGAAACAATACTATTTTTGTTACGAAATATATTTTTTTATTCAATACACTTGTTCAAATGATCTTCTAATAATTTTATTCCATCCTTATAATGGTTTTCCGGAAGCTCTGCAAAATAACCGTCTACGGCTGCTATGGCCTCTTCATTCGACGAAAAATGCTTTCCACGAAGGAATTGTTTGAGATTTCTGAAGAGATAGTAGTCACTGGGAGCCAAATCTGGTGAATACGGTGGATGTTCAAGCAATTCGTGGATGTTCAAGCAATTCTTTGAATTTAGCCAACGTCAAAACACTTTTGTGAGCAGGTGCATTGTCTTGATGAAAAATGATTTTTTTCTTCTTTAAACCAGGTCTTTTCCCACGAATTTTTTCATCCAGCTGATCCAAAAGGCTGCAATAATATTCAGAGTTGATTGTTTTACCTTTCTGAAGATAATCAATCAACAAAATTCCTTTTGCATCCGAAAAAACTGATGCCATAACCTTCTTTGCTGATCGTTGTGACTTCACCTGCTTTGGAGCTGAACAACCAGCTTCAGTCCACTGTAAACGTTCTTGTTTCAATTTAGGATCATGGTGGTAGATCCAAGTCTCATCCATAGTTATAAATCGACGCAAGAAGTCGGTTTTATTCGGCTTAAAACGCTCCAAATTACGCTGAGAAATTTGTTTTCGATCCAGTTTTTGTTGAATTCCCAGGTGAAAATGTTCATATATGGTCATATATGGGTACATATATTATTCCATATATGCTTGGATCCGTAATTTGAGGGTATATGGCCGTATATGCTCATATATGGACATATATGAATGTTCATATCTGGTCATATATGAGTACTTTTCCTATATGCCCGCATATCAATTTTTTATTTTTCACAAAAATATTGTTTTTTATTTAAATTAAGTGTAAATATTATACTTCTACTCGTATTTACATGATGGTAATAAATTCATACATTTTGAAGAAATTAATTAAATTGAACCTTCAGTAGACCTTAGCAATTTTTTTGTACTTTCTATTGAATTAAATACACTATTGAATTAAAAACACTGTTTCCATTTTAAGTTTTTATTAATTAGAAGAGAATAAAATATAAATTGATACATATTACAAAAAAAAAGTAAAAAAAATTAATACTCAAATGAAATATTAAAAATATTTTTTACAAGAGTAAAGATAAAATATATATTCTGACAAATTAAGGAACCGCTGCATCTGACTCTTAAGTCACATTTCTCTGGACATTGTCTAAAGTAAAACCCTCTGATTCTGAAAACTATTTCATAAAGAAAACCCCTTCGATTCTGAGTAGTTTTCCTTAAAAAGCGTTTAGATGTGAGAATTTATTCCTACACA
Organism: Eustalomyia histrio; assembly: GCA_949748255.1. Taxonomy (NCBI): domain Eukaryota; kingdom Metazoa; phylum Arthropoda; class Insecta; order Diptera; family Anthomyiidae; genus Eustalomyia; species Eustalomyia histrio. Next base: position 105,512,031 of record OX456526.1, read on the forward strand.
AAACATAATTCGGATCCTGAGGGAATTTTTTTAAAGGAAAACAGCCTCAAAATCTGAAGAAATTTTCAAGAAATCTGCTCACAATCTGAGTGATTTTCAAGATAGCAGAATCTGAAGGCTATTCTATAATAAAAATTTACCGAATTAATTAGTTTCTAAAGGAAAAAAACTTAGAATCTTACGATTTCTTTGTTGGAAAAGGTACCTCGAATTTTTGGGTTTTTTAAAAAAAGTCTTTAAAGTCAATGCGAGTTTCAAAAAATAAAAAAAATAGTAAGATTTTGAAGGCCTAATATAATTTTTAGTGTGTAAAAATTGTATGAAGTTTTCGTTATAGAACTTTTTAGTAATTTGCATTTTGGTTTTTGAAATCAACATGAAGGAAACGCAATACATAAAAAATGGGGCCAAAATTTAACCCCTAAATATGAGTTTGTGCAGCTAAACTATATACATATAAACGTCGCTTATTTGTTTTCCTCTACAGCTGACTCGATATGAGGAACAGACCCAGCAGACCTCTGTTGTAAGAATTTTTTTTGGACAGTAAAATCCGACACAAT